>CAUYSK010100830.1:0-33810 GCA_963575035.1 Avahi laniger
GCAGGCATTTCTGCTTCCCTTGGGTACCAGATTCATTCACCATAAGTGAGTGACAGTGACAAAGCTGAAGTTACTTTTGATCCAATTCTATTGATTGAAGGTCACTGTTTCTAGCAGCTTCTACAGCTTCAGCTAAAGGCAGTAATTGTCACCAATATACCTTAAGCCTCAAACTGGAGGAAATGTGATTTTTAAATTTATTGTTACATCAGAAGTCATGGTGGAAGAGAATTATAAGTTCAACAAAATGTATCATTAAATAAGAATTTATTCTTCTACACCTGTAACTGAATTTTTACATTGAACAGACAGAATAAACTCTCAAGTTAGTTTTGCTGTGTGAAAAAAGTGTAATTTTTGTATTACAAATACATTTTTTTCCCTTAATTTCCTTTTTACGATGGCATCCAAATTCCCTTTTTACTCTTACCCTTTCCCCCTAGACAAATTGAAAGACTCATATGGCTTTTTTTTTTTTTTTTTTTTTTGAGACAGAGTCTCACTCTGTTGCCCTGAGTACAGTGCCATGGCATCAGCCTAGCTCACAGCAACCTCAAACTCCTGGGTTCAAGCGATCCTCCTGCCTTGGCCTCCCGAAATGCTAGGATTACAGTCGTGAGCTATAGGCACCCAACCTATGTGTCTGTTGTTTTGTGCTAAGGGTATAACACTGTCAATTAGGCCTATAGGTGGTAGAAGTAGGACATTGACTTAGCAGTGAGATTTTTTTTGATGTTGGGAACTTCCCTGGAGTTCCCAACTATTACCATTGTTTATATTTAGAGCTTTTAATAATTAGCAATTCCTGTGTTTACAACTTCTTTTCCATTTACTTTCAATAAGTAGTTAAGAAAGGAAGAGTCTTTGAAGTCTCACCTTTGAGTCCTGAATTTGCCCCTGGCTAACCTTGTGATCTTGAGCAGGTTACTGATCTTCTTTGAGATTCATTTTTTTCATCTGTATCTTGAGGTGTTAAACTAAAAGGCTTGGTCCTTTATGAACACTGAAGAAATGTGGATATTATTTGTAATTTTAGGATGGATTCCATGATTGGTTCATTACAGACTGTTTCTTCCATAACTCCTCCACGAGGCCCGGCTAATTTCTATTTTTAGTAGAGATGGGGTCTTGATCTGCCTTAGGCTGGTCTCGATCTCCTGAGCTCAGCGATCCTCCCACCTATGGCCTCCCAGAGTACTAGGATTACAGGCATGAGCCACTGCACCCGGCTTTCATATGACTTTAATTAAGTACTCCCATAGTGTTGATCCCTAAGTCTCTTAAAGGTTTCAACCTAGGCTGAAACTTGGAAAAGCTCCTGAATATTAAAGAAATAAAATCCTACTTCACATGTCAGAATATCTCAGAAACATCTTAGACTTGTTACATACAGAACTGCACTTTAATCCATATTCCTTTCCCTCCTTCCAAAAATAAAAATAAAAATAAAAATATTTAAAGAAAAGTTATCTCCCTTCTTCTGAATTTTCACAATCTATCACCTAATCTAGAAATAAGAACGTCTGCCTCAGGAGTCTTCCTTCTCGCTGCACTATGGCACTCCCTCTACCCCACATCCAACCAGTAGCCAACACTTGTCATTTCTGTACCTACATTGTATTTTTTTGCATAGAGCTTTCACAGCTATTGCAATTTCATTTCACATCTGAACCGCTGTTATAGTCCTCACCTCTTCATCCCCCATTTCTATCCAATCTGTACACTGTCAGAGTAAAATTTCTTCATGGAAAAGCAGCTAATTTTGTCTCTTCCTAAAATGCTGTCCTCTACGTCACGCTCCACCAGTTCAATGCCCTCATTACACAGGACTCCCTGTGACCTGACTGCTTTGTCATTCCTCTCTCTCTCAGGTGCTCATGCCCCTCTGTCCACACAAACAGTATATATACCAATATTACAAATTTAACAAATTATGTTACCAAAAGAACTGTGTTCTTTTGAACCTCAAGGCATTTGCAAATGTCCCTATTTCATCTGCCTGGAATTTATTTTCCTTGTTCCACATTTGTTGGGCTGGAGAATGTCTAATTTGCCTTTTCACATTAAAATTGAACATTGTTGCCTATATAACATCATCCCTGATCCTTGTGGGAATTAATTATCAACTTATTCCTAGGCTATCATGGTTGCTTATATGGATTTACTCTTCTTCTATGCTTTTTCTATGATAATTTAAATGGCAGACTACCTCATGAGAGAAATATAAGTGCAGAGACCCCATGTCATTCATATTTTATTTCTCTGCACTTGGTCTTGTGTGCTTGGATATTTTTGCACAAATGATGACATGAAATATTACTTTTATCCCTTAAAAGACTGCAGAAATATGATAATACCCTCTTTACAGATCAATGAATGTTGATGTTTTCTTTCATGTTAAAGGTTCTTATGATTCTGGAAGCCAGTCATTTGTCCACCTCTCTACCACCTTACAGACAAAACTATAGATAGAGGATGGAATGAAAGCAATATTTAAGGACATAGAGTTATAGATTGATAATCATTTAGTTAATTTAATAAGCCTATGCATTAGTGCAATCCTGGAAAATCTATTACATGCATATTCTCATTTTAGCCTCAAGCTATCCTCTGGGCATGTCGATATTATGACACTTGTTTTGTTGATGAGGACACTAGTTTTTAGAAAGGTTAAATGATTTCACCAGTTATAAAATTAGAAAATATAGGAAACAAGACTTAAACCCATATCTTCTGGCTCCAAGTCTAGGTTCAGAAGTGCACTTTCAATACTGGCTGTATGGAGTTTATAATATATGGTCAAATGATGAAATGGAGCTAGAAGTTCAAGAAATTTATTCAGAGGTAATATCTTGCTCAGAGAGAGAAGGATTGGGCAGGAAGAGTCTCAGACTATAATGCATTTATTACAAAGACTTAGCCAACCCAAAGCAGAGCTCTGGAGCAAAGATTGCTGGTCAGTAAGTTTCACATTTTGCAGAAATTGCCAGGTCCTACTACCTAAACTGTGCTCAGTCATTGCCTGGGGCTGCTCAGGAGTACTTGGCCTTGGCTCAAAAGCTAAGGCAGATCCTGAAGATGCTAATTACTGAAGGGTCTCAGCCAGCTGCCCTCCTTGCAACTAGATGGCAAGGTTTTTCTTAAAGGCACTGCTCTAGTAGCTTATGTTCATACATAAGCGATGGAATACAATATTAGAAGTTTAAAATTTCCTGGAAATGGTGGAGGAAGGAACAAGCAGCCAACTTCCAAATTCATACAGATTCTCTCAAGAAACATCATTGGCTATCCTGCATAGCAGAAAAGAAGTTGATTCTGCAAGGTATTAAAGTGAAATATATTTTAGAGTCTTGTTTCTAGAAAATTGTGCTTCACCAATAGTCCACATGGGTCATATCACTTTACAAATTTGTCTTTCTTCTCCGAGAAACTAGGTTGGCCCTATTCAATGATTATTTTCGAACAATCTTCACAATATGAGAAAGTATTTCCTAATGAGTCATATAACTCTATTTTAGTTACTTGCAAGCAAGTTTGTACATAACACAAAATGGAAAACAGCTGGACTAAAAATTTTATAAATAAGAAACTTTCTTTGGTAATTTAGCAGTTTATAGAATGTGCAAGATGACTTAGAGCTATTTTTCCAAAAGAGGACAGAGTCCTGAAAAACAAATTCAATTTCAATATCAAGAGAATTAAAACATAAAAATATTGCATATTATTCAAAATATTCCTAAACAGCAAATATATATAATTTTATATAGTTAAGTGCTGGATAAATAAAATAATTGGCTAGTGATTAGTGCATTAGAAACAATTTAATATAACATTGTAAATATTATAGGCTAATATTAATGTAATATCCCTATTACATAAAATTATTTCTGAGCATCCCATTTGGAAGGCAAAATGCTTT
This sequence comes from Avahi laniger, assembly GCA_963575035.1. Lineage (NCBI taxonomy): Eukaryota > Metazoa > Chordata > Mammalia > Primates > Indriidae > Avahi > Avahi laniger. The sequence continues at coordinate 3,920 of CAUYSK010100830.1, forward strand.
GGATTGTAATTTTTAATTAAAAAATGATGATGACTATAACTGACTGCAAAAAAAATGACAAAAATTGTGTTGTACACCTATACTGAGTTAAAGAGAATATTAATATTGGAACATGATAACAATGACTAATTTGGGGAAAAATAAGTTTAAGCTATCAAATGGCAGATGTGGCATCCTATAATACAAAAAATTCCCTTTCACATTTGAAAAAATAAATATATACTTTCCAATCATCGCTTTCAGATGATAGGAATGAACTCAGTTATCTAAAGATGGTTTAAAAATACTACACAGAACATGCTTTAACCAGAAATTTGAGTTTTTAAATCCTGGCAATATGTTTGCTTTTAAAATTCTGTATCTATATTTTCCCACCCAGAGTTAATAAAAGAATTTCCAATGAACTAGGCAAATTCTTGGTAGAAATCTATAATTGTTCCTCAGTTATTATTCTGGGTACATTATAGGAATATTTATGAATATGTTGCTATAATGAAACAGGATTAGCAATTTCACTCATATCTGTGGTTGTAGTTGGATTATTTAGAGGTCAAACAAATGCAGTTCGGCAAACAGTAATTTTTTCAGTTAAAATCATTAATGTATTTTTCACAGCTTCTGAGAGAATCAAAGTATATAATTTTCAGCAACATGTATAACATTTTCTTCCCACCTCCATCCTATTTTGTCATACCTGGTCATCACTCTTCCTCTATTCCCAAAAACTTTCCATTTTTAAAATTTCCTTCCATTTTTCTTTCTCTGCAATCTTTAATTATAAAGTTAATGTAGTCCGTCTTCAGTAAGATGGAACCCTTAACATTTTAGGGGGAGGAAAGCGAGATGTATAGACTGGCAATGACAACATTCTCCTTGAGTGGGAAATATTATGAATACAAACTAATTAATTTATTTTTTTGTTCTGGTCACATTTTGTAGAACTTATACTAATTTCACAATTTTGTAAAATGTTCAAACATTATGGGGAAAACATTTTAGGAATATCAAACAACTTAGGAGTGCATTTTGAGAAGTAAATCAATGGCAATTGTATCACTGTAATGTTTTCTTCTAAGCCTCAACAGCCTATGAGTTTACATGTCTTTTAATGACAAAATCCCAATGATTTGAGACTCACATAGAAGTTTCTTTTAACAGAATCCCATTCCCTAATAATTCTTGGAATTCTTACTTGCTACACAAATCCATGTTCGATGTCACTGACTCCATAGTTGGCATCTGACCTCCAATGCACTTTACCCTTAGGTCACCTTCTGCTGGCTTGAGGTCAGGTTGCCTAGGGCTCCTGCTGCTTACTCTGTGAACACTTTCCTCTGTACATAGACTCAGTAGCAGCCTGCAATTTATTACCATGGTTATGAAAACAGCTTGTGATGTTTTAAAAGACTTCAGTGAATGACTGATGATAATACAAGAAAACAAACAGAAAAACTAACTTCAAATTGAATACATTCTGAGGATTTTATGACACAAAATTTATAGGAATCCCATATTGGGCAAATTGTTCCATAAGCACATAACAAAGCATTAAAGATGCAGAAAATTTGTTTCTTATGGAAACTCAGATTGATCTGTGCCTATGAGGTAAGTGTACATGGGACACACTATACCAGAAGACATTTTGTTTTTGAATGTATTTGTTTGCTTGCTTTTGTTTTATTCTGTTGTGTTTTAGGTTTTTGCTGTGGAAATTCTTAATCTAGCATTTTATATTATTTAAGTGTCAGCTGAGTTATTCTATATCTTTTGTAGTGAATTCTTAGGTAGTTATATGGGAAATCAAGACATTTCTTGAACTCATCGAGTACAAAATATTCTAAGATCCAGGACAGGACAACACGGGCCTCAAACCTAGCTTGGTCCAGGGCCCAGGTTTTCTCCATTCTGCAACACAGAAGCAGAAAGAGAATCCAAGATGAAGTTGAGCTCTGAGTGCAGAAATCCTGCATTCAGACTCAATAATCAATGCGAGGATATGAGAGAGAGAGGGATAGGATGGGAAAATTCTCTTTTACCAAGACTTCTGAAGGAGTAAATACTTCTATTTTAAGGGTTGAGTTAGGGATATTGACAAAAGAAGAAATACATGGTTTTTCCTATAGACCCAAACTATGGTTTTTGTATTAATTAGGGTTAGATTACACTGTAAATATGAGTAATCTAAAATAATACACACATACTGATTTTTCAATCACATTACATGTGCTCTGAAGTGGAGTTTAGCTACCATTTGAGAATTTCATCATCATCAAAAACCCAAACAGCTTCTGACTTTTTTGTTCTTTCATTTTATTAATATTTCAAATTGACTTCATGGCCCAAAGTGACCACTGAAGCTACGGTGATAGTATTAACACATTAAAGCATGGAAAATGTATTAAATGAGAAACTAGTAATTTTTATACAACTTTCTGCAACAAAATTATGACACCAAATTTTAGAAAGGAAAAAAACCGAGAAATAGCAGAAACCCAAAAAATTATACTGAATACTGTCTTATTAGCTAATTAAATCATCAAAACATGCAAGGTATTAAGTTCTAAAATCATGTAATTATTACACATATAAAAGCATCGATAGGTATCAAATACAAACATGTACACACACCATTACGTATATAATCTAAAGTGCTTATAGTATCTATGGTAATATGTACATACATATTAAGCAAATACATATGTGTGTATATATATTCATTAAAATAAAGATTACAACTTCTTTCCATTGTCAGATGAACATTTACTGAAGTTGACCATGTAGAAAAACACAAATAAAACTCAATAAATCCCCAAAGGAAAAATTATGCAAATCACATCTTTTAATCCAAAGATCAAGTGTTTGGGGTGAGTGAGAACAGATAAAGCATTAGTTTTAGAATGAGATTATTAAAAACTCAAATTTTTCTGAAGATAAGAAAAGGCCAATCGACACCAGGAAATAAAAATTCCACACTAATTAATATGCAAAGGAAAATTTAGGAAGATATTTAAATTACTCCTCCTTATATTTACCCCTTTAAACACAAAAGGCACAGAAGATTTTACAGTGAATTTATTTGTGTTTATATAGCAGGGGTCCCACAACCTATGATGAATTCTATAATTATTTCATTATAAATTACAATGTAATAATAATAGAACTATAGTGCACAATAAATGTAATGAGCTTGAATCATCCCAAAACCATCCCCCCGCAACCCCCGATTCATGGAAAAATTGTCTTCCATGAAAATAGTCCCTGGTGCCAAAAAGGGGACCGCTGTTACATGGCACAGATAATGCCGATGCCATTTTTGTTATTATAAAACATGCAGAAGAAAAAAAAAATCCTCTCAAACTCTGCAGAGACAGAGCGGCATTGATCAAAAAACCTGAAAGAAAGAGAAAAAAAATAAGTTAATCTCATTTATAATTCTCAATGCAGATTCTCATTTCTATCAGTATGTCAGATTAGCTATCCTGAACAATGTTCCCAAATAAAAGCAATTAAAGATGGCTAAAATATAAAAGTATCATCTTTTCAATTGAATCATAAACTTGAATGACAACAGATTTTTCATCTGAAACCACTCAAACAAAAAGAAAATGAAGTGAAATATTTAATGCACTGAATGAAAAAAAAGCCCACTACCTAGAATTTGATATCTTGGTTAATTATCTTTCAATGGTAAAGGAGAAATGAAGACAATCTCAGATAAATAAAAACAGGAAACCGATTGCCAGCAGACCTGCTGTGTAAGAAATGTCAAAAGAAGTTCTTCAGACAGAAGGAAATTATATATATCAGAAATTCGGATCTATATAAAGGAAGGAAGAGCATCTCAGAAAGAATAAATAAACGTAAAACTGTTTTCTAACTTTTCTGTTTCTTAATCTAAGAGATAATTGTCTAGAGTAATAATAGTAACAATTGCCTCTATATAAACAGATAAACATTGAAAAGACATCATTTCACTTTTCTTCATCTTCATATCCTCCAACTTATTCTTATCCTCAACTGAACTACATCATAGTCCCCTTACAGGTCTTCCTGCTTTTGCTCTTGCCAGCTAATCATCCTCCCAGACTCACTCCTCCCACAGGAAACTGATCCCCACACGACAATATGTGATCTTTATAAATCAGATTTCTCATCTCCCTGCTTAAAATCCTTCAATGGCCCCTCATCTCACATTTTATAAAATTCAAACTCCTTACCCAGTTTCAATGATCTGGCCCCTGCCTTCCAAGTGAACTTTATAATGTATAATTCCTCTCCTAATGCACGTCACTGAAAGCATGCTGTGCTCATTTCTGTGTTAGGGCCTACAAGACATGACCCATAATTGATCTATGACCCTATTTCTGTAAAAGTAGAAATAAATTGACCTGGGTGTCCTGGAGCAATTGAGGGTGGTAAATGAGAGCCATATTAATTCTCAATTAGTTTTACTGCGCACCAATGAATATATTTTTTGATCCTTTCTAAGTCTGAGGAAAATTTAAAACCCAGGTAAGATTCTGGGTATAATAAGTAGAACAACATCTAAATTCACCTATTTCCCCTAAATTTCCCCTAAATTTTCTGTATATACTATTTCAATGGCACTTATCATTGCAGAAAATCTAACACTAATATTTTCTTCAATGGTAATCATTATTAAATCAAATATGCATGTAGTTTACATGATCTGAATGTGAAATATTTTTTTGCAAGGTTTTTAACAAACAGCATAACGAATGCGATGCGTACCGTCTGGGAGATGGACATGCTTGAAGCTCTGACTCGGGGGACCAGGCGGGGGACAAGGGCAATGTACGTAACCTAAACATTTGTACCCCCTTTGTAACAAACAAAGAAAACCCAGAAATGTCACACCTTTCCTCGTCTCCTATTTACACTTCCTCAGAGGCAACTTCCATAACTCTAAATGTTATATAACCTCCGTAACTATAAATAACATGATTTTCTCTTTTTTTTGTTTTTTTTTACGTTGTGGTTGTCATTTGTAATCATTATTTATTTACCATTATGGAAGATAGAGATTTAGTTCTCTTTTACTTTCTCCTGCTTCCCATTACGCCTTGCCTAGGTAGCCTTTCCCCCAATGTAGTTAAATTCTGCTTTTGATTAGTTCGATAACTAGTTTTTGCATAATCATTATGCATGTTATATAGGATGCGTGCATGTCTTTCATGTATAACTTTTGTTTTCACTGAAATTAATAATTGACTTGCATTTTTCAGTTTGTTTAATTTTCTCTATATTTTCCATTATTTCAGTCCAAAATTCTGTGTCAATATTTAAAGGTTTGTCTTAATACAGCCAAATAGATCAAGCAGTCTATTTAATCTTCTGAAATATATCCTGTCAAAAAGCCTTTTGATACTGTCTGTTCTAGACTGTTTTCCCTCTAAGCTGTCGTCCGACAACTCCATTCCTCATCATCTGAGGTATTCTCTTTGCCTCTCCCCTTTGTTGGATATGCTATTTCCTGTATCCTAAAAAGATAAAAATTGAAGTGATTGGAGCTTTTATTTAAACTAGAAATAATTTTAAAAATATTTTTCATACCTTATTTTGAAAATTTTATGAGCAACATAATATGCAAAAATATTAAAATGAAATTTCCATACATCCTTGGCATAGGTTATCAAAATTATTAACATTTATGGAGTTTGAAATTATATTTTAATTAGCACATTCACTATTTGCTCCCTCTTATTAAGGATGATGTAATACACATTTGTGTCCTATTTCTTTTACTGTCTTGTTAATATTGTCATGTTCGTATTTCAATTCTAAACCAATAATTCCTCTCGATGATTTTAGTTTTATATTTGAGAGAATTTATTACTTCCCCCCTCCCAAATTCTTGGACACTTATGATCATATACTGACTGCTATTATAATTGAAGAACATTAACTTAGAAAAAAATCTGGGGTTATATTTCCTTTCTGTCAAAGTTTTGTAAATACCATTTGCTGCATGGAATGCACTGCCTTCTGGCGTAAGAGGCTGTTCCTTTCTCTCTGGACACCCATTTTAAATGACGTTAAACACTCAAGACATGTCCAATGCCTATTATTCTCTATCAATTTTCTCTGGTAAATAGTATGTGTCATAAATCTACAGCTTTCAGTCTTTATTTGTTTCAGTTAAAGCTTCCTCCTATTACATATTTGAATAGCTTTTTGTATTCTACGCATTCAGTTCTCTTCAAAACCACCAATCATGTGTGGCCCAGATGTCCTGTATTAATATACTTTTAATTTTTTATAGTGCTTTTTAATTAGTTGGTATTTTCCTTTTGTTATGTGATTTGGGTCAAATCTATCTACGTATTTCTGACATTCCTTTCTGTCATTTTTTTCTTTGTTGTTTTTTCTATAACAATATTCTTAAATATTTTTAATTCACTTCCATCTCTTTCCCATGCTCTGTTCTCAAAGTTTTCATCCACATTCATCTATGATCTTCTTATGATCCCATAAAACCCTTATTTCTCATTTCTTTACTTCTTAAAAAAAAAGGTGATGTTATCTTTCATTGTTTTGAAAGTACAAAAGGTAATTTTCTAATGCCTTCCTATATTTTGGTGGAGTGATACTTCTTGAGGTCTATATTTATTTTCTGATTATATACCTATTTCTTTTGTGATAGCAGTTTTTATACATGGGAACTTTATTGGTTTATTTTTGACTAAAACTCCCTTTTGAATGAGCACTAGCTTGCTGCAAAATATAGTGTAAAAAGAGGGAGTTAGAAATAAGGAACAGACTGAGATGATTTTCCAGTGCATGTGCTCTTCTATTTTCTATGTAATCTTGCCCCAGTCTTTAAGCTGGGGACATGATTCCCCTCTAGTTTTGCTCTTCAAGAGACTCATGGGGCTCACAGCAATTCCCATTCAGTCTCAGGCCCTCGATTTTGTGGTCTGGCTCTCCGTTTTCACAATACTTTACTCTCTACCATCTCCTTGAGCTGAAAACCAAACCCTAAATAAAAGAATTTACTTATCAGCTTACATTTTTTTCTGTTAGCTTCCCTGCCTAGTCATTTGGAACTGAGATTCTTTCTGGATGTTTCACAGAAAACTTGTGAGTAATACTAAGGTAGATCTAATCTCTCTAATCAAATTACAGATGTATTGCTTTTCTTTAAGTTGATACTTACTTTTGGAAAATATGTACTAGGCTAAAATTTAAAGGCAGCAAATGGCAACTCTCATCACGTTCCTCATCTCCGAGTCCAGGCTTCACAGTTTTGGCAAATATAGTCGATGGTTTGTGGTTTGAGGTTATGGCTGTCTTTTTGTATCACTGATGAGGTATTTTCCCCTACTTTTTATTTCTTTTTGTTGTTTTCAATGATTTTTAAAGGAAGAGAGTGAAATAAGGTTGTCTTCTTCTTCTCATTTTAACGTGTTTTCTTTTACATATTTTGCTTTGATTACTGTAATGTGCAAAAAACAATTACTTTTTCATCATGCACAAAACTTCAGTCAATATTCTATTAGTGATTCCCATTGAACGAATTTTCTTTGGTTTCTCTACTGACATATTAATATTGGATCTCCAGTTTTTATAAAGTATTGATCATTTTTAATGTTTTCTTGTTTCACTTTGTTTTTGATTTGATCAAATTTAGATTTCCATCCAATGGCATTTTGGATACCTCTTCTTTGATATCACGAATTGAGGAGACATTTACTGTCTACTTTCCCCTCCCAATTCTCAATGAAAATCCTGGTTTCTTTAATAAATTAAGTTTACTTTAGCTAATTTAATTTGTCACTTTAGATTTAGATTATCACTGGTACTTTTAAAAAGTGGTATATTAAATATATGTATATAAAGTTTCTGACATTTGTGTTAATGCTTAAAGTAATTGCAATTCCCTCTTTTTAAATAGATTTAGTGCTGTTCTTCAATTTTTAATGTTAATATTTTCCTTTGTTGTATTATTAATTTTATTACAATCCTTAATTATCAAATTATATGTAAATAACTATAGGTTTTTCTGTTGCTTTATTCATAAATGAAAACCTGTCAAGTGACAACTTTGGTTTTCCATTATGTTCTCTTAATTTGTGTGGAACAGAGTTTGAGGCCAGCTTCGTTTTTGTCCCTTTTTAAATAGCCAACTAGGTGTGTGTGTGTGTGTGTGTGTGTGTGTGTGTGTGTGTTGTTTTATTTTGATCCTTAAAGATAACATTCTTTTTGCCCTTGCATTTCAAAAACGTTGAATGTATTTTTTTAGGCCACTTTAGCTTTGTCATGGTAGTTTTTCTGAGGTTATATTGCTTCTATATTATGATGGCATTTTCCCACTATTCCCTATTTCTCAGTTTTTGGATACTTTTTGAAGATAATGCTAACACACCAAAACAAAACAAAACAAAAACAATAAGGAGACCTTAGATAATCAGAGAAAAATTGAGCTGAATATATTGGATACATTGAATTAAGCAAACCCTAAAGTACACCATATCTCTGAATTTCCTGGTACAAATGCTTCTGGACTTATGATGGGGTTATGTTCTGATAAACTTATCATAAGTGTAAAATATTATAAATCAAAAATGCATTTACTACACCAAACCCACCCCAAATCATTGCTTAGCCTAGCCTACTTTAAACGTGCTCAGGACACTTACACTAGCCTACAGTTGGGCAAAATCATCTAACACAAAGCCTATTTTATAACAAAGTGTTGAATATCTCGTGTAATTTATTGACTACCGTACCGAAAACAAAAAACAGAATAGTTGTGTGGGTACTCACAGTTTCTACTGATTGTGAATTGCTTTCACACTATCGTTAAGTCAGAATATTGTAAATTTGGGGCTGTCTGTATATGATCAATGAATATTTGTATTGTAAGAAGCTAGTTCTAGCTTGGATTTTCTATTATTTACTGTCAAATGAAAACTATGTTGGATTTTCTTTTGAAATATAAATGTACCAAATGTGTGAATGTGTATGCACATTGGTTGTAAAACTTTTAGTTCTGGCAAAAATAAAATAGATAACATGTTTAAACAACAAAATAATTATCTTTCATCAAACTGAAAAAGTGTACAACTAAGGCAATGATCTGTTGCCATTCAGTGAGGGCTTCAGCTCTGTTTCTCTCATTCTCTCAGCTCCCTCCTCCTCCATGTGTTACTGTCAACTTTAGATCAAATCAAGCCCACTTCACGAAGACGGGGCAGCTTCCTTTCAAGCTGAATGGGTATACCTACCTCAGTGAAGGTTGAATACCTGAAAGAAAATGATGTCTCAATTAGAAATGGGCAAACAGGTAGGTAATCAACAATGTCAACTGGAGTGTTTGTTTACATTGTTCTTAGTCATGCTTTCCACTAAAAATTCAAAGAATTTAGAATTATACATCTAGCAAAGTCCATCCAATGTATATCCTTGACATGTAGAAGAGATCATAATTTCTACTGTTCAACTTTTGAAATATTTGACATAACCCGGCCTGTCATTACCTCTTTATTAATACTGTATTACATTCCCTTGGGTAGTAGTGACAGACGCAATTTCTCACACAGCCTGCTATGTGCTAACCACTCTTCCAGACAACACAAATTAACTCATTTCATTCTCATAATCACCTATGAGTTAGGTATTGTTATTATTTCCATTCCACAGGGAGTTAATTAGGACATAGAGAGGTTAAAGGACTTGCCCAATCTCACTCTTTGGAAGTGATTGAGCCAGGATTTGAAGCCTGGTGGTTTGGCTTCGGGAGCAATAACCTTTACTCTTGAGTAGTCTGCATCTTTGTGCTTCTAGCTCATAAATTCATTTTACACTTATTTGCCCTTCTTTTTCTGATACCTCCTCATGATATATGATTCTGAATCTGCCCATAAAATCTTAGGACTATGCTTCAATACATTCCTTGTAGGTTCACCACCTGTATTCGACATTTGAACAGGTGAAGAAGGTGAATAGAGGAAATATTTAACTAAATATTGACCTATGATTGAGTTTCCTCTTTCAATAGTCTTGGGTTTGAATTGCAGTGATGTGTGAATGAGGCGAAAAACATACTGGGAGATTTCCATTGGAAAAGAATGGCATGTTATTAGCTTCAGCAATACACATCTGTGTCTAACACCTGGTTGCATTTATTTTTTTCTCCCTTGGTGGGCTAATAAAGCAAATAACCAAGAGAATTTTGAATTTTTACAGCTTTTTTTGTAACCAAGAGAGCCATGGATCATTTAAATGGGAATTGAAAAAAATAAATGAAAATAAAAATATGCCTTTGGCTTAGCTGCTCTGGCTCTATTATTGATTAAATAAATGACATCCTTGCAAGTTAGATAGGTGGAAAGAGTTTAAGATTAATTTGAACAATTGTCAAATTCTCCATGAATAACAATTTCCACAATGAAAAAAATGTTAATTGAATAACCATTCAAGGCACAACCACCATGACATCACAATGCTAATTAAGATTTGGTTACTTTGGGAGTTTGAGGCAGGGGGATCACTTGAGCCCAGGAGTTTGAGTTTGCAGTGAGCTATGATGACATCACTGCACTCTAGCCCAGGCAACAGAGTGAGACCCTGTCTCAAAAAAAAAAAAAAAAAAAGATTGAGTTACTTGATAATTGCTAACAATGCAAGCAAATACCTCAGATATAAAATATGACAAATTCAAGGTAAAATGAATTCTGGAAAGGTGAACACAAATTCCTAAGATGTCAACAAGCCATAATCTACCAAAATCTTGGTATCAAATGTCTAGAACAGTTTAAGCAGAATCATTACAATTAAAATGACATGACAGAATGGCTTCACCATCAAGGGGTTTGACCACTGATCCTGAAGTGGTTTTAATTATGATTTAACTCTTCCGAACAATACACATTTAGGAAGATATTTATTACCAGATGTGCAACTAGCTGCCAGATTTGTGCATTATTCATTCATTCAATGAAATGCATTAAATGCTTACTATGATCTAGGCATCTGGGTAGGCAGCACTAAAGAAAACAGATAAAATTGTCATAATATTATATAAGAGAAGAATGGTTTGATAAAGCAAAAAACAATAACTTTCCAGTGGAGCAGAGCCAATGAGTGCTGGAACAGATCTTTGGTAGGAAAATCATTCTGTACACAACAATGAAACATGGAATAATCTTTGAAAAGAGATTTTGAGAAGCACATGAGTCTGAGTCAGAGCTAACCCATGTAAGACAAAACCATGGTCACACAACAAAAGATATTTTTATATGTCTGCACATTAGTTTTGCACTACCCTGGTTGCTGTAAGAAATTGCATCCTCAACATTTTTACTTACCGTTTCCACCCTTTCAACCCGCACAGATAACTGTTCACTCATAAGTTCAGTGGTGAAAGTACAGTAACGTGATATTTAAATACCAAGCATAAAGAGAGAAAACTAAATACATAAATGATTCTTGGTCAACAAGAGTTGAGAAACCATCATTTATTTACCACTATACATCTAAATTATTGGGCTCAGGCTCGGGTAGAATTATCTGTCTCAACAATGAGTGACTCAGATTTTTCATCTGGCTCCATAAATTAGTATGTTGCTCTGGGAGAATGACTAAGGGTCTTTGCCTAGTCATTTAATTGTATAGTATAAGTAAAGGAAGCAGGGGTTTTAATATTCTCATCCAAATATTGTTCAGTTGAGTTTTCCAAGCTGAAATACAGAGACCTTCATGTCTCATACTTACTTCTTTCTTAAGAAGAATTTCCCCCTATTCTTTTGTTAATTAGAGTTTGGAGGAATCCACAAAAATTTGGAAAATGGCTTATCTGAAGATGCCAGGAGGAAAAAAAATCCATGAAAGTGATCTTTTCCCAGAGTGAATGTCTCCTATTGTAACACTCAAGAAAGAGCAGTCTGCATGCTTCATCCGCAGTCATATTGAATCTTTCTCCTCAATACGCCCGACACATCTGCACACATTTCACAGTTACCTTCGAATTCAGGAGCGAGGTTTGAATCAGAGACAGACTGAAGAACAAAAATGGGTACTTTGCAATCAATTACAATATTTAAACTTGATTAAAAATAAAATAATAGAATAAGCACTTTGAAGGCTAAATTTATCATATGAAAAATAAATCAAAGCAATATCTAGAACGTACTGTAAAACAACAATCAGAAAGTTAAAGCCAAGAATTCTATAGATAGAATAGAGTCAATGAAGGAGAAAAGCAAAAATCAAGAAAATGATAAAAATAATCTTTTATTATTTTTTATGAGTATTTCTTCTTGTTCTGGCCAGAGCATTCTACATTTCTGCCTTATTAAACACAAGTTTCATGTGATTCGCTTTAGTCGAGTAGCTGTTTGTGGAAGCAATGCATGCCGCTTTTGAACAGAAGCTTCAAGTCCATTCTTCTTTTGTCCATCCGCCATGAGACCTGCTTTCTTCCACATAGAGCCTACTATGTCCTAGATGTGGCACTGGCCTTATGACCAGGTAGTAGACAGTGAAAACTGCTACTAGAGGCCGGAAGAACAGTGATGGAATGCAGTGGCCAAACATTTTTAAAACTACACAAACTGTCATTTTGGAAGCAGATAAATTACTGACTAAGCTTGTGTCTTTAGCCCACATGGAAACTGAGTGTTGGCTGCCTGCTGTGGTGGTATTGGTTGCATTTAACAAGTTTCTACAAGACAGAGATGAGCTCAAAAGTGAACTGGCTGGACTTTAGGGAAAACTTAAGGGGTATAGAAGGTCAAGACCCTGGGCCTCTTGCATAGTTGGGCTACTAAATAATTAAATGTTTAAAAGCTCTAAAATATTATATACATACATATATGTAAGCACATGCATATATTGATAACGCACTTTAGGATTATCATACATACACATCAGACTACCAGAAATATTTTCAGCATTTAAAAAAGACAAAGAATTAACATTCATTTATATAAATTGCACCTATGAATAATCAAAAAATGATAATTAAATATAAAAATGAACTCAGAAAAGAACAGATAATTCACCAAAAACAAAGTAATCACTTTCAGTAAATGTACAAAAAGGTAATCAATGCAATCATTTAATTGTAAGAGCAATACATGGAAATCACATGTAAAATACCTGGTATTTTCAAGCTATAGGGAAAGGAATATTCACATTCACATTCATTCAAGGTTCATAGTAGAAATGAATTTTCTTCCTTTATTTTCCAGCATTTTTAATGTGAGGGAATTTTCCAACCATATCCAAAGACCCTGCCATTGGTTTGATGCCAATAAAATATTTTAATAAATAATGTTTTTCTAAGAAGTTCTTACAGTTTCTGTGCTTTCCAGAGCATTATATACATGCAATCTTGGTTATTACATTATTTTGCCTATAAAATAAATTTGACTCAAATTATCATGCCTAGTTGGTACTCATAAAATAAATTTAAAGGTAAATATTTAAAAATCTATAATTTTATTAATATCACCATTTGATGAAAGTATTTTGCATTCTTACTCTAATTAAGTTTTTAGAAGCTCAACGCCATCAATTCATATAGTTCACATAATATCGTATTTTCAAAATGTATATGTCTAAAATTCGTTATGTTTTCAGTGGGAATTACATTAGGGCTTGTATCTAAAATAGCCTAAGTAATATTATCATTTTTATTTTGTTCAAAATTACTTAATTCATTGTAGTACATTAATTTAAATTATTTTATTTGACTTTATCTTCCAAATTATATGTAATATTATTTCTTTTTGATGTTTGCAATCTGCATACATTCTCTTTTATAATCTTATTTAATTTTGCTGTGGCTTTTATCAGGAGAAGAAAATTCCCATTTTTATGCTTATAAAGTATTTTGGGGTGATGTTCTGTAACCAAGGTATTGTTTCACAAAAATCTAAATAAACTATATTATGCATTGAATAGCGTATTTTTTCTCCTAGTTTCTCTTCTCTAAAACAGCAATGGCTATGTTTTGAAATTGAGTCAACCAAGTATAATAAGCTATGAAAGCATTCGAATCCAGTGAGATGCATATGCTGTGCATGTTTCTCTTTAGACATAACACCTGGGCCAGTGCAAAACCAGAACCGCCATAGGAGGAGGGCTGTTCTCTAGGTCTCAGTATGGAAAGATCTCGAAGACATATTATTAAACAATAATTAAAGGCTTAAAATAGTACATATGATCTCAATTACTGTAAAAATGAATATGAAAACAGGTCTGGACTGATATAAATAAACTATTAATTGCAGTTGTTTATGGACAGGGTAGTAATTTGGTGTATAGAGGGGTGTCAGAGGAAGACTTGCCAGTACAGAGATCCTTTTACTTTTCACTTTCTATACATTTACATTCTTATACTTAAAAAATATCAATAATATATTGACCAAATACTAGTATATGAAAGAAATAAATATCCAAATATCTGTTTACTCAACAGGCAAATTTTAAAATGTTAATCTCTGATGGACGTTATCATTATTGTGAAATTTCTTTGATTTTCAAAGTAAGGAAAATGCTCTGCCCAGAAATAGAAATTAAGTTTTATTGTTATAATCCCTTTAGTTTTTATAGAGGTTAGAAAAGCTGTCATTTTTCTTGATATTCACATACTTGAAAGTTCCGCTCCAACATGGATGTATTCTACTGCATCATTAGTTTACCTCTATTTGTGGAAGGATTGTCTCCTGACAGTTATAGCCCTGATCTCCTACAATTGCTTTTGAGGTTAAGTGCATTATCATCAATACTGATTATAAGAAAACAGCGCAGAAAATGATATAAATTTAGCTGTAAGCCTGTCAGTCTCTGAAGGGATGGTTGTAGAGCAAAAGCATTCCTTTTTTTGTCACATTATGATTCATTTTTCTTTAAATTATTCATATGAGATTCAAGTTCTTCTTTGCAGAAGCTCATATTACTGTTTAATGGTTCCTGCCATCAGATTCGCAAGTTGAGTATCAGAGAAAATAGACAATGTGTGCCTCAGAGTTTTTTAAATTATTCTTTTGTCTACAAGGAGTAGGGTTATTTCTAGCATAGTTTTATCTTTTTTGTATAAATTTACATTGGAAAATTATATTTTTCTTCATACCTGCCCTGAGTCAATCTACCAATAATAAGTTCAAAAATATTTGCACTATCTTTTCATAGGAATTGCACATTCTGACTCAAGTAGCATTTAAAGGAACATAGACTGACGATGTAAAGAGGCAGAAGATGAAATAAGAAGATGAAATAAACTTTAAATGTGTCTTTAAATTTAGATCTCTTCTAAAAAGAATTTTCTCAGTACATTATTTTGCTGTGGTAGAGACTTGAAGTTCTCTCTTTTTTTTTTTGTAAAGTAGTAACTAATTACATAGACGAAAACTATTTGTTTTATTAGCTATTTAGAGTATTCAAACAAAAAGCCCATTTGATGATAGGACATTGTTATGGCATATGATATATCATATTGATAGATATGGAACTGGCCTCAGCATGTTCCACATTTGAACTACATCCAAAACCAAACTAAGAAAAACTCTGCCCCTTCTTCTCAGAGGAAGCAAATTTCTACCATTCCTGGCAATAGCTGAAGCATCATGCACCAAGAGTAGGTTTCTGGGAGCAGGTTTTCTGTCATTGCTTCTCTAGGGAGCATTTCAGAAAGTGACTTAGAAATGTCAAAGCACAAAATTTAAGCAAAATATCCATCATTTTCCTTAAAAATGGCCCAGATGCCATAATTAAACTCTCAGATTAAAATTCAATTTTGAAACCTAATAATGAATTTTCTTATTTATTATATTACTGTGAAATAGCTATAAACTTAATTTTTTAGTTGCTGGCCTAAAATTATAATTGTTTTCAATATTCAACCTCATTTTCTTCTCAAAATTTCTAATCTTACTAGTCATTACTATAATGGAATAATGTGTTCCATTACTTATTCATTCACCAAAAATTTATTGAATCATATTGTGAACAAGGCAATTTATTAAATTGCATTTGCTAAATTTCATATGAAAATCCTTGCTTACAAGATATTTATACTCTTCATAGGTAAAGAAATCCTGATTTAGGCTTTCTTTCTACTTCTCCTGAAGCTTAGGACCCTCCAAATAGTGATTTAAGATGCATTCATAGCACCTCAGTTAGAAACCTTAAACTTGACTATTTCCATTTTATTCATTTGTTTGTTTTTAAATCCTGAGATCATCCTCATCATACTTGTCAAGCTAATGATAAATAGAAAATCTAAACATAACTATCTACACAATTTAACAGTTATTTGGAAATAATATAAACGACTGATTGATTTGTATCTTCAAGATAGTCCATAAATATCCTGGAACACTGGAGCACTTTTTACCAGAAAGGAAATGGAGTGTTGAAGACCCAACTCCATCTTTAAAATGTTTTTATGTACATTTGAGGTAGGGCAAAGCCTAAAACAGGGCCAGTCCCGTAGACATTTCCTAATGACAGATTGTGTGCCTGGGGGGTCCTAACATGTTTTATGCCAGAACATTTGCATCCATTTTATTGGCATTGTGATTGTGATTTAATCTGAGGACGTCTTGCCTTTAATTTTAGATTTTAAGTCATACCCCTCAGGAATTAACCATAGCATGTAAATTTAAAAATAGTTCACAAGTGCTCTAGTTAATCCCTTGGATTTAAGACATGAAAAGAAGGTGAAGAAATGGTGTGGTACCTACCCATTGAAACTCCTCCAATATTTTTACCCACTTATTCCAAAAAGAAAATTACCAGTATTTAGACACTAAACAAATACTCAAAATGCTCCACGACCATTTTTTTCATTCTAAAAACGCATTTGCTCACATTTTCAATTTATTTTTAAAGTAACCTTAGCAATAAAATGCACAGAGCTAACTCGAGACTATCTGCCAACTCTATTTCATAGAAAGATGCATAATTCCTATATGAAAAAAATGCTGTTATAGTATATTAAGGAAAACAAGGAAAACACACCTTTTCTTAATTGATTATATATAAGAATGACATTTTAACAGTCGGTTTGACAACGAATACTATTATTAATTATAACAAATTATTGCCACAATTGCACATATGGATACAGTTGTTTACAACAGAAAATTGTTAGAACAAGTTAACTACATTGTAACTACATTAATATTAATAATAACATTATATTAAGTACATGATGGGAATCACGGTGATTGACATAAATGTAAAATCTTTCTACCGACTAGATTTTAACTCTACTAGGGAAAAGATATCTTTTTTTTTTCTTCTCATCAGCTAGCTTATGATAGAAATGGAAAAATATATGAAGAATAAATATTATGTATTATTGAATTTCGGTTTCCCCAAGGAAAAAAAAAGTTCTTCCTAAAATTATTGGATTATGAAACTTAATAGCAGAAATGAATAAGCATCTCTTGTACAATAATATTCATCTTAGTTTTAGACTTTTAAGCATGATATGAAACAAATATTAAGATAAATGATGATAATATCTACATGATAGAGAAAGCTAAAGATTTATAATGAATTTCAGACTCCAAATACCATCCATAACAACTCCGTCAGGATTTTTGTTTATTTGTCTTCTCGGCAGATTAGAAACAGCAAAACCACAAGAAGACAACAAGAATGACAGATGTATAGATACAATGGCTGCAGGAGAGAGACTGTGAGTGACTGCCAGGGAAAAAAGAGAAAGAGAAACTACCGGAAAAAAGTACAATCTTTAGTGGTCAGCAAACCAGGCTCCGGAGTCAGGCACATCCAAGCTGACCTGGGTTCACATTCCAGTCCCTCTCCTGATAATATTACCTTAGGCAAGATCTCCTATTCCTCTTAGACTTATTGTAATAGTTAAGGAACATAATCCATGTAAAATGCTTAGCAAAACCCTGGTATAAAGTAAGCTTCAGTCAATGTAACTTTTATTACTATAATACTATATTGCTAAATGTGGTTAAAAACATAATTTAGAAAAACATACTTTATTACTTCCTATATGATCTGCTTAATACAACTGGAAACAATGCATATCAGAAAGTTAGCCAGGATCCAAAGGCATTTTAAAATGGTGAAAGCTTTTAGTGTTTGACAGAGTATGTTCTGGTTACTCAGAAAATCTATCCATATAGGATATCACCTCTCCCAGACTTAGCAGAAAAACAATAACAGACTATTTAACTTATATTTTATACTCAATTTACAGCCATAATAAGTTATAATAAAAGGATATTTTCTTTGCAGTTGGTATTGTCCTTGAAAATAAACACTTTGGCTTTATCATTTTTGATAAACAATATAGAAAAACATGGAGACTCATTCAACTTCTTAAGGGAATCCATTTCCTTCATCATTATTATTCATTCTTACACAAGCTCTGTGAAATGGCGATCTGTGATGTGGCAAATTGGCTCAAAGAAGAGTGAAAACTGACCAAGGATTTGGACATTTCTTTCTCCTGTTTTCAGAAGAAAGTCTCCGTCTTGTATGTTTTCCCCCTTAAGCCACTCAGTTATTTTGCAGCCACTCCCCTTGGCTCCTAACAACAAGAATATGTCATAATTCCCAAAGAGGCAGCTGCATTCGGTTACTGTGCTCTAGGCATGCACACATATCAAGTTGACACCTAATTAAATACTAAAATCATTTTAAGAAATTCTAGTTCTGCATGTTTAGAAAAGATCAAAACTAAAATGACCACCATACATTATATAAGCATAAAGGAAGAGGCCAGCAGAAGGGGTGAGGTGGAGAATGAACACAGGCCACGCAGGTGGGAGCGTATCCCAGACTCTGTCATCCTGTTGGTCACCGAAGGGCGATAGGTAAACAACAATGCAGCTGGTAAATATTTTCTCTAATATACTGTGAAATCTTTAATGTGCCCTGCTTAAGGTCCTTGTTTCCCAAAAGGTTTTAGTTTTATGTTATCTTTCATTTTGAAAGCAAATACTCTGTTACATGAAAAAGATACCAAAAGAGTCTTCACTAAATCATTGATGTACAATGAAAAGGGGCCATATGATTTCTCAGTCATATTTTCCATAAAATTAAATATTTAACAAAATAAACATCAACCTATATGAATGATGTACTTAAAATATATTATAAATATGTGTCATATCATATGTAATCTATATTTGTGTCTATGTAATATCATTTTTATACACTCTATTTTTTACTCTTTTCAATTTTAATAAAGCCTCCTTTATTTTCCATTTACTCTGAATTGTTTATCCTTTGTGGAATTTATTACTTTATCTGTGTTTTAAGTATTTAGTTGTAAAATCAAAATTTATTTAAGTTTTCCTATTATTCCACACAAAGAATGCACTAATCAGGGAAAAAAGTATTATAAAGTATTGTGATTATAACTATTTCGTGTTGAATAACTAGATCTCAGAGACTTTTTTAATGGTATCTTCTTCTCAGACAAAGAAAAAATGCAAAATTATCTTTATGGGCTCCAGATGTGTTGTCAAATAGAAAGCATCTCAAGAGTTACTTGATGTATTATTCACTTGTTTCCACATTTATCAGGCAGAGCAAAACTTGACCTCATGTTTTATAAGATATCTTCCTTCTGAAACTGTTAAATCCATCAGCACAGCTGCTCATTCTATGGACTCTGTTTACTAGTAAGATTTCATAGACAGGAAGTACACTGACAGTAAGATCTCCCAAATTTCTCTAAACTGTAGTGATATAGTTCTTTCAAGATAAGCTCCTTGGTACCTACTTAGTGTCGCAGTGTGAAATTTAAGCTATGTAAATGAAGGGAAGTGTACCCATCCCATGGCTCCACTTATTGAATGGAGACAGGACTAAATTTGAAGCATAAATTTGCTTAAACTGCTTATAATTCAATTGTAAGAACTAGTCTTTTTGTATCCAGTACTTCCTTCTGATATGTAAAAGAGTATGCATATCTCTGCTTAAGTAAGATCAGTCTTCGATCTATTAGGAAAAGAATATAAATTATTTGTTAAGTTTTTCAAATATTAGAACACATTGTCAAAATACAAAGTGTAAAGGCAGAAATATACTTTTTGGAAAAAGTATATCTGACCATTTCATTAGCAGGATAAAAGAGGAAGAAAAGTATTAATACTTGATATCAAATTTTTGAAATTCAAATTTTATCTCACACATTCTAGCCTCACAAATTAGATTTCATGTTAGCAATGCACAGAAGAATATTACTTCAACAATGGGTAATTGAATAATTCATATATAGTTTATGCATAGGATTGAATTTGGTTCAAATCACATTCTTTTTTTTAACCTGTCATATTTTTTAAACCAAGTAAACTATTTCTTTCCTAGGCTCGTTTCTGATTTTCTTTTTTCTTTTTTTCACTCTAATCCCATGACAGATGATCCTTTCTAATTTCCCTATAGTCAATTTTTATGTATAATAAAAGAAATTCAAAGTTGATAAGAAATACCTTACATCATTTTTTCTCCCCATATATATAATGTTAAAAATTTATTTTTCAAATCAAAACCACAAGGATATACCACTTCACAATCACCAGGATGTCTAGAATTGAAACAATGGAAAATGGAAAGATGTGGAGAAATCGGAACTCTCGTATTTCCTGGCAGGAATGTAAAATGGTGAAGCCACTGTGGAAAGCAGTTTAGTGGTTCTTCAATAAGTTAAAAGTGGAATTACTATATGACTCAGCAATTTCTCTCCTAGGTTTATACCCAAAAGAATTGGAAAGAGGTGTTCAAAAAAACTCATATTACATTCATAGCAGTACTATTAATAAAGTCAAAAGGTAGAAACAGAAATGTCCCTCAACTGAAGAATGCATAAACAAAATGTAGTATTTCCACATAATGGAATACCATTCAACTATAAAAAGGAATGAAGTATTGATTCATGCTACAACGTGAATGAACTTTAAAAACATTATGCTAAATGAAGTAAATCAAACATAAGAGGACATATATTGCATTATTCCATTTATATAAAATACCCCAAATATGCAAATCCATAGAGACAGAAAACAGAATAATGATTGTCCTGGGCTAGGAGATGTGGGGGAATAGGGAATCACTGGTAAATGGGTATGGAAGTTACTTCTGGGGTGATGAAAATGTTATGGAGCTAGATAGTATTGCATAATACTATAAATTTACTATATGTCATTGACTCGTATACTCATAAAATAGGTGAAATAGTAAATTTTAGGTTATGTGTATTACACCAAAATTTTTAAAAAATACATTGTTGATAGCCACTGACCATATGGCCTACTGTATACTTAAGAATTTATGTACTGGGGGGGGCAAGGGCAACATACATAACCTAAACATCTGTACCCCCATAATATGCTGAAATAAAAAAAAAGAATTTATGTGTTTGTTAAATTTTATAGCATTTTCCTACTGAAACTCAAAGCATGAATATCTATCTCTGTTCCCTAATTAAATTATAAGATTAATGACATTAAATGAATTTGTAAGTGGATATAAATCATAATGGTAAACATAATTGTGAGCTAATATCAGCAAGTGGTATTTGTCAGCAATATTTAGGAAACAAGAATGAAGATTGGTGAATGATGTGGTGGGGAGTGTTCATTGTTCCCAGAATCTACTCTCCTTACCCTATGTTTATAAAATTGGTAGATGGGAGCATGAAAATTAATTAGGAGCCAATTCCCAAAACACTTTACTCCCAAAGTTAAATTCTGAAACATACCTTAATTTTCTCAAGGAATAATGGTAGTCTTTGTCTAGAGGAGGTTCCAGAGGCTGAATTCATTAACTATTACTAAATATTAAAGCCAATCTCTAAAAGTAGAGACAACCAAAAAGTTTTGGTATATGTGGAAATATGATTATGTACAGTTTCTACCAAGATACTCATAATGAGAGAATTTAATTTCTAAGTACCGCTTCTGCAAATTGTGCAACAAATTTTATTTATACATCAAAAGTCTTCGGTATCTTAGTAAAATTCTTATGCTGTCACCCTGTAAGTGAGTTGCGGCAATAATCCCAAATTCTGCTTTAGAAACAAGAAAAAAGAATCTACGTCAATTTGAAATGAAGGTTCCTCTCCCTGTGAACATTAAAACATTTGCAACATTAAACAAGGGATGTTAGGAAAAGGAGCTTAGAGATTCTGGAATGTAAACTGTTTTGCTATTTAAGATATATGTGTGCTTGAATTCTTCAAAAAGCAGTCCTTGTACTATCTTCAACATGCATATATCCAGTAAGTTGTAATCATATGTGTAGCTCCAGATTTTTAGAGTTTACAGATGACATGTTATCATTTTCTAAAATTAAAAAAAAGCAAGTTGCATTTTTTGGAATACACTGGTATTTGGGTGGTGCAATGAGGTGGGCAATAAAAAATGAGAAGTAATTTATTAAGAAATTTGAAATTTGTTCTTTTAATTTTAATTTTTAAATTTCAGAATATTACAGAGGTACAAGCATTTTGGTTACAGGAATTGCTTTTGTACAGATTGAGTCAAAGTTATAAGTGTGTCCGTCATCCAGACACTGTGTATTGTACCTGTTAGATGTGAATTCACTCTTCTCCTCCTTCCCCTGCACCTGGTTAATTAATTTAGGTCCCCTAAAATGAGTTGAGAATGCTTTATCCTCCTCTATTTTCTGGACTAGATTGTGCAGAATTGACAATACTACATTTCTCCATAAATGTTTGACATAAACATCCCATGAAATGATTTGGATCTAAAGTTTTCTTTTTTGGGGGAAGGTTTTAATATGTATAAATTTCTATATAAGATTGATGATTAGTTTATCTGTTTTATCTACCATATGTGCTCAGGAGTATTGATCTATTAGCTCCAATTTAGTAGTGAGTTCATGTGATTTTTGTTTTTCCATTCTTGTGATACGTCCCTTAAAACAATGGAATTGTTTGGAATTTGGAATTTGATAGGTTCAAGAAGTCAACAGTCTAACGAAGATGCATCCCAAGGGTATGTGGTAATATTGATGTAGGGGTACTGGGACTCACACAGGGTTAGACTCTTGCATGAATTTAAATTCCTTCTAACCCAATTAGCTCCCTCAGAAACACTGGGTAAATTCCATGGGACAATCATTTCAGTGAACACTACAATAAAACATACAATGACCTGGGGTACCAAAATTTTCTGTTCTCTGCCATCCCGATCCCTCTTTCATCCTCCTTTAGCTAGAAATCTAATCTCAGCTTCTTAACACCTGCTCATTCTTTGCACTGCATTCTAACATTAAAACTTTTTAAGACTTTAGAATATAGGAATTAACATTTTGGATTATAATTTCAAAATTAATCTCTTAAAATCATGTCCAAATTAAATTGGTTAGTCTTCTGTGAGTGAAGCAATCCAGTATTATATGTCAAAATAAGCAAAATGAAGTAGAAACTCCCAAAAAGATATTCATGATTTTGAGTTTTAGATTATTAATTGCTGCCTTTTATTTTAACAATATCTGTAAAGATATTTAAATTTCAGTAAAATATAAACATTTAGACTATAGTACTCCGATTTTTTTTTTAATATAAATGAGGATATGTGGCACTTATTTTTCTGTTCTTGACATACTTCACTAAGGACAATGGCCTCCTTTCCATGCAAGTAGCTGCAAAAGACATCATTTCATTCTTTTTTACCAGGACATTTTCCATTTACCACATTTTCTTCACCCATTCATCAGTTGATGGGCATTTAGTTTGTTTCCCTATCTTTGCAATTGTGAATTGTTCTACGGTAACCATATGAGTACAAGTATCTTTTAGAAATGGTGATTTTTTTCCCCTCTGTGTAGATATCCAATATTGAGATTGCAATATCAAGTGGTCAATCTACTTTTAATTGTTTGAAAAATCTCCATACTAATTTCTATAGAGATTGTACTAATTTACATTCCTACCAACAGTATATAAGCATTCCCTTTTCATTACATTCGTGATAATATCAATTGTTTTTGACTCTTTAATAATGACCATTCTAATTGGAGTAAGATGATGTCTCATTGTGGTTTTAATTTTCATTTCCCTGATGATTAGTGGTGTTGAGCATTTTTCTTTCTTTTTTTTTTTTTTCCATTTTTATATCTTCTTTTGAAAAATGCCTGTTCATGTCATTCGTTATTTTTAGGGGTGTTATTCATTTTTTTTCTTGTTAAGTTGTTTGAGTTCCTTGGAGATTATAGATCTTAGTCCTTTGTCAGACACACAGTTGGTGAATATTTTCTCCCATTTTGGAGGCTATTTACTCTGTTGAATAGTTCTTTTGCTGTGAAGAAGATTTTTAGTTTAATTAAGTCCCATTTGTTTATTTTTATTTTTGTTGCATTTGGTTTTGGAGTTTTAGTCTTAAATTCTTTGCCTGAGCCAGTGTCCAAAAGAGTTTGTCCTATGTTTTCTTCTAGGATTTTTATTGTTTGGGGTCTTACATTAAAGTCTTTAATTCATCTTGAGTTAATTTTTGTATATGGTGAGAGATAGGGATATAGTTTCATTCTTCTGCCTATGGGTATCCAATTTTCCCAGCACCATTTATTGAAGATGTTGACTTTTTCCCAATATATGGTCTTATTGACTTTGTCAAAGATAAGTTGGCTGTAAGTACTTTGTTCTTAAATCTTTTTATTTTGTTCTTATCTTGGAAAAACAAAAACCCTCTTCTTAAGAAGAATTTGTTTGTAGTTTTCTCTGCTTATGATGACTTTGTTTCATTTTGGTTTCAAGGTAATGCAAGTCTCCTAAAATGAGTTGAGAATGTTTTATCCTCCTCTATATTCTGGACTAGATTGTGTAGAATTGACAATATTATATTTTTCCATAAATGTTTGACATAAACATCCCATGAAACCATTTGCGCCAAAAGTTTTCTTTTTGGGGGGAAATT
Source organism: Avahi laniger (assembly GCA_963575035.1). Lineage (NCBI taxonomy): Eukaryota > Metazoa > Chordata > Mammalia > Primates > Indriidae > Avahi > Avahi laniger. The sequence continues at coordinate 28,819 of CAUYSK010100830.1, forward strand.
TTAATACATATAAATTTCCTATATAAGATTGATGATTAGATTATCTGTTTTATAGTTTCTGTTTTCCTGAAGGATGGTCTATTTCATCTAAATTATCAAATTTATGGGCATGGAGTTGTTCATACTATTTTTCAATGTATGTGCTGTAGTAATGATATTCTCTCTTTTGTTTATTATTAAGCAATTTGTGTTTTCTCTCCTTGTTTCTTGCTAAGTATGTTAAGACATTTATCAATATCAGCAATTGGGAAATGCAATTCTTTTGCACTCTCCTTTGTTCTTTCTTTTATCCTTAGTATAAACTCACTTTTAGTTCACTAAACAAAGCCCATTTCTGTTAATTACAACTTAAAAAAGTCTGAGGTACTCTTGTTTTAAGTAATCCATAATATGATAACAAAAATCAGTAAACAACTTTGGAACAAGACTGCTGAATGAATGAAAGTACGTAACTAAAGTAACTTTATATCATGAAAGAAAGAAAGAAAGAAAGAGAGAAAGAAAGAAAGAAAGAAGGAAGGAAGGAAGGAAGGAAGGAAGAAAGGAAGGAAGGAAGGAAGGAAGGAAGGAAGGAAGAAAGGAAGAAAGGAAGAAAGGAAGAAAGGAAGAAAGGAAAATGTTGTGGGTACAATGACTACCGCCTCCCTTTATTTTCTATCCCAGAACCATAAAGAAAAATTAAGTTATTCTGGAAATGTTTTTCTTAACAAAGTAAAGTTTGCAGTTTTTGTTTGCTTATTTAAAGAATCCTTTGATTTTCCAAGTATGTAAACATAAATACTTTGCAATAATAACATTATGTTTTTCTAGGAACTGAAAAAAATTCATAACATTCAAGAATATACATTTACCTATCCTCTATTTCATTGTTATCACTGCACTTACATATCTTGAACTTTAAAGTAGTTTTTATTGATTCTGAAATCTTGCTAGCTGATTCCTTAATTATTCAAGATTTTAGTTCTTGATTAACATTTTTATAGGGAAATCTCTATAGAATAAAGCCAACTTGATTTAAATATATTGTATATTTTAAAGGATATAAAATTAATCTTGTTTTGGGAAAGTTAAATTTCTTTTGAAACATTGGAAAATTTCAGCATATCACATGAATAGAGGATGACAAAGCTTTCATTGATAAACAGTTATCCAGTTAGTTTGGTAAACAGTTAAATTTCATACTAGCAATTTATTTTTCATCAACACCAAAGAGGAAATATAATTTATTTTAGATGTCACTTCTTATAATCTCGATGTGTTGATAACAGACAAAAACATTTTAATAAAGGATGTATTTTTCTTCCTATGGTACTATTCTTCTGCCTTGAAAATATAACTTGGTATCTGATATGGTTTCGATACTTGTCCCCTCCAAATCTCATGTTGACATTTGATCCCCAGTGTTGGAGGAGGGGCCAAGTGGCAGATATTTGGATCATAAGGACAGATCCCTCATGAAGGGCTTGTTGTCCTCCCTCAGGCAATAAGTGAGCTCTCACTCTATTAGTTTATGGAAAGTTGGTTGTTTATAAGAGCCTGGCACATTCTCTTCTATTGCTTTATCTCACCATGTGACACACCTACTTCTTCCTTTACCTTCCACCTTAATTGGAAGCTCCCTGAAGCCCTCACCAGAAGCAGATGCTGGCACCACGCTTCTTGTACACCCTGCAGAGCCATGAGCCACATAAACCTCTTTTCTTTATAAATTACTCAGTCTCAAGTATTCCTTCATAGTAATGCAAAATGGACTAAAACAGTATCCCTAGTATCTGCTTTTTAAATTATGTTCAAATCATGATTGTCATAAATCAGATTAAACAACTTAACTGATGCCCAGATACATTTAGTTACAAAAACATGCAAAACTTTTTGACTTTTGCATACCAACATGTGTATTTTAACATTCACTTTATCAATTTCCGGTAATTTAAAAAGAGAAAATAGTAAATGGGATTACTTTTTTCATTAAATATATAAAGATAAATACAAAGCAAGGTCACAGAGTTTGTTCAATTGTCTCTGAAATGTAGTGCAAATTGTACTCTTTCACTAACATTTCAAAAAGCCATATGAAATGACTTTCCAAAAGCAATATGCATTTAAGTCTGGCATGCTACCACTATTCTCTGCTCCTGCCAATAAAACAAATAAATGTTACCAAATCCAAATAATGAGTCCAGTCAATTATAAAAAGTGCATAATTTTCTTCTATATGTGGGAAAATTTATTACTTGACTACTTGACTGAGGTTGCGGTATAACAGGGTGGATAAAAAAGCATCAAGGCTTTGGGATCCCACAAACCTACATTCACCTCATAGCTCTGTTACAGAGTAGTCTTATTATTCAAACACTGTAACCCTTATTAACCACATATTCCCTGTCTATAAAATGGGAATAATATTTACAAACCACTATTAAAAATGGTCAAGAAATAACAGTCAAATTTAAAGCAGTGTCAAAAGCTCTTCCATGTGTGCTTCTGATTTCCATTTGAGGAAGAAATTCATCTAACATGCTGGTGTTGTGAGAGACTAGCTGTTATTGGAATATTCATGCAACTCCTATAATTTTCAAATTGATAGGATTAATACCACTTTGAGATTTCCACACCTGCATCTGTCATCCTGTTGTTGTTGTTGTTGTTTTAGAAGGATAGTTTCCATAATGCTCTTATTAGAGCTCACATATCAAATGATTTGGGCTGTCAGTTAAAGCAATTCCCAGCATTGAATTTACCACATGTATCTCTTTATCCTTAGAAGGTATAAGATTATAAATCTAAACCCACAAAAATCCTGTATCCAAAATAACTATCATTACTCTGGCACAAAAATTAGTGATCTGGACACTAATAACATCTGAAAATATTGCCAAACGATATAAGACTCATTTGAGCTGTTAATTGGATGTGACTCTTCTCCAAATGTTACATCTTTTCAGATATTGATGTCATTGATCTGTTATGGCTTTTCCATCACAGGAAAGGAAGACACAAGTATAACTTCCTGATCATCAGGACTTTCTGTGCTGATCTCTGAGTTTCTTACATCAGATGATTTTTTTAGATAATAAAAGGCTTTGATTCCTCTTTACACCAAAAAGACCAGGAACAAAGTGTATCTCCTGCCCCTGAACTTTTCCGTGCTCATGTCGTTTGTTTTGATGATCTCAGGAAGAATTCTGGCCAATTATGTAGTCTTCCATTCTGACTAGAAGTTGGGAATTAATGGGAAATTATCTTGGGGGCTAGTATGAACCTTTTTTCTCTGAATGATTTAGAGGACAATTCTTTGAGGCAAGATAGTTGTCTAAGATATACTTAAGTTTATTTTATTAAGCACTTTGAATATTTTCATTTACTTAATAATTTGTATGCCACTTTACTCCAGAATGAATTAAGACAGTGAATCCTTCAGCAAGGGTTAGTCACAGCAAATTTTACTCATAGAAACCAAGTGACGTTTTGGATCTTTAAGTCCACAGTATCTAAATAGGTTAAGAAAAACTATGACTACCTATTAGGTTATTAAGTGTGAAATGTCTGATTTCCTTAAGTACTAAGTTTGACAGTTGATATCTCTGACATTTCACTCCGACACTTCTTGTTTTATTTTCATTATGAAGGCATATCCTCAGTCTTTCAAATGCATGGTTTGGCTTGTGAATATCTTTTAAATATTTTTTTACAGCAATTTTTGTGAAACTATGGATAAGTCAAAAATCCATGCTATTTTTAAATATGAGTTCCATTGTGGAACCAATACTGTACAGATGGCTCAAAACATCAACGAAGTGTTTGGGAAGGATGTGGTGGCTAATGAATTCACAGTACATTGATGGTTTGAAAAGTTCCATTTTGGAGACTTTAATCTTGAAAATGAGTCAAGTGGATGACCTGAGACCAAGGTGGATAATGAAGAGCTGAGCGCTGTAGTAGAAGCAGATCCATCTCAACCTACCCATGAATGAGCAGCAAGGTTTGACGTTACTATTCTAACAATATTGGACCATTTGAAATAAATCAACAAGGTAAAGAAGCTGGATAGATGGGTTCTGCATGAATCAAATGGGGAGTTAGAAGAGAAATTGCCTGAAGCTGCAGTCATGACATAAAGGTGAGCAATTTCTACACCGTATTGTTATGTGTGATGAAAATGGGTTCTTTTTGAAAATCGCCAGCATTCAGCATAATGGTTGGATAAAGATGAAGTGCCAAAACACAGTCCAAAACCGAATATTCATCAAAAAAATTAATGGTGTCTGTTTGGTCCAGCATTGTTATTATCCACTAAGGCTTCATGAAACCTGGTCAATCAATTACAGAAAATGTCTACTGCAACCAATTGGATGAAATAATGAGGATACTTACAATTAAGCAGCCAAGATTGGTCACTAGAGACAGGCCAATCCTCTTGCAAGACAACCCTCGACCACATGCCACGCAAAAAACACTGCTCAGAGGCTGGATTTGGAAACTCTGTGTCATCCACCATATTCACCAGATCTTGCACCAACTGACTACTACTTCTTCCAGGCTTTGGACCACTTCTTGCAAGGAAAAACATTCAATTCTCAAAAAGCTGTGGAAAACGCCGTTCACGATTTCATTGCCAGTTGCTCTCCAGGCTTCTCCGCTGCTTACGTAAACAGGCTACCACTAAGATGGCAAAACTGTCTGATAGTTTAGGCACATACTTTGATTAATTGTACTGCTTTTCGTTTGAGATATAATAAATTACACTTTTGATTCAAAATCAAATGTTTCATATTTAATGACCTAATACATTTCCAAACTCTGGCTTTTACTCTTTGTAAGGGACCTAATTATTTAGATCCATATGGAAGAAAAAGCTGATCATCTTTTGATCAATATTTCTCAGGTGAATATGATATATAGCAAGATGCTAGAAATATGTTGTTTTTTAAAATAAGTCTCTGTATCCTTATCTCTTCATGATTTTCAGTGATTTGCAAGCAGTATAATTTG
>CAUYSK010100833.1:0-22417 GCA_963575035.1 Avahi laniger
GCATGCACAAAGAGTGCAATGTGCACCACCCAAATGATGGACATATTTGAAACTCGGACTTAGGGAGGGAGGTGGGGGCAAGGGCAACATATGTAACAGAAACATCTGTACCCCCATAATATGCTGAAATAAATAAAAAAATTAAAAAAAAAATAAAAAAATAAAATAGAACTATAAAAAAAAAAAAAGTCCCAGGAAGAAACACTTTAAGCTTGGAGCTCCGAGGAAGAGTAGCAATTTGTTGCCTTTATCTTAGGTAGCTGCATAGGAGACAAGGGAGAAATGCAAGAGCCCAGGCCAGTGCACCTTGGAAGCCTTTCCTTGGCTTCCTTAGTCACCTGCACCAATCAGCCATGGTGCCTCTTAACTTTGCACTGAAGATTTTATGTTTCACTTTTCCGTCTTCTCCATCGGACCTCCTGCTCCTTGAGAAAGAAGCCTGGTCTGATTTGACTTTCATCAGTGCCTAACACCGCATCAGGCAGGCATATAATAGGGGATCGATAAAAGAGTTCGGTGAATGAACAGATATAAACAAATACATATGCTATTACATTTCAAGTTCATTTTGGGGGAGAAAATACTGGATTTTTAGTAAATGAAAGTTTGCTTCCACTTTATTTTGGTTGTCTCCAAAGTCAGGTATGGAAATGTTGTGTAAGGTGTACTTTGGTATTTGGTGGCCCAGAGGGGTGTTCAGTGGGCAGGGAGGAACTGGGTGGGGGCTGAGGACACAGGGAGCAAAGTCAGAGGCCCCAGGGGCCGCCAGCTGCCTCATTGCAAGAGAAGGGGATCAAGGGAGGCAGGTATGGGCTCAGGGACACCTGCGATTTCCCGATTTCCCTGAAGGGGCTGGGAGGGTCACCCCACCCTGCTCCTGCCTTTGCCCTGAGTATCAGTAACAGGCCCAGCAGGGACTCATCTGGGTGCTGGGGGTGGGGTTGGGAGGGGTGGAGACCGAAAGAAGGCTGGGGAGTCAGCAGAGGCTCTCTGAAGTACCTTTGCATAGATAAATGGGGGTGGGGAGGGAGGTAGAGAAACCCCCCAGGGAGAACAGAGGAAGGCTTTGCAAAACTGGCACTCAGGTGACCCCTGAGAATTCAAAGGCCTTTCGTCCAGCCCCACCTGTAGGCCAATTGTTCTGCAATCCACAGGGTGGTTTTGGCTCTAGGCTTATCTAAATCCAGTCTTGGGGTGGGGGGAGGGAAAGGGGTTTCTTCCTTTAAAGGGAAAGGACAAACAAAACTGTTCACATAACAAAACCTTTCTTTGTCGCTGAGATTTAAATTTTTAAAAAATAAACTGCCTACAAAAATAAGTTTGACTTTGCTTTGAAAACGTTATCTTCCCTCTATCCGCCTCTGTAATATGAACAGTGCACCTCCCCTTTAAAACGCTATATGTGGGTGTAAAATAGGGTCAGGTTTTTCTATGCCTGAGCTCTGCTGGGAATAGAAATCCTAATGACGACATGCCTGGAAACTTTTTTTCCAAACAAGCACACTATATGCCAGAGAGATACACAGAGACGCCCGCAGGTTAGTAGGATTAGGGAGTTTCAGGTTATACCCAAATAAAGACCAAAGATAAGACCAATAGTTGGACCTAAGGAATATACATGTTTCACATGGAAGGGTGTCTTGAGATAAGTCACAGCCTCTGCCAGCCTCAGTTTCCTCATTGGAAAGTGGAGATAGGAATAATGCTTACCTCATTCACTTTCGAGGACTAAATGAGAACATGTGTGGAAAGAATTTAGGAGGATACTTGGCCCATTACTAACACATTGGAACTTGGATATCATGAGTGCCTGTATTATTGACAAGCACTCAAATTCTTTTTTTCTCTTTTGCTCTTATTTGAACTATACAAACTCAGAAAAGCACTCAAATTCATTTCCATTCCACAGACATCACATTAGACTTTGGTCTGTAAGGAGGAAGAAAATAACCCAGCCTTCAGGGAACTTGGTCTAGAGGTGAAGACAGACATATGGACAGATCGGTGTTACGCAGTGAACACAGTGTGCTCCAGGCGCTGTGGGAAGTCAGCTGTATTTCCTCCTGTTCTAGGCTCAACGTGACACGTGAAAGGGGCCATCTTTAAGGTAGTCTGTGCTATATATCTGTTCCAGCACCAAGCACAGTGCCTACCTACCGCACAGGAGTTAACCAAATACTTGCTGAATGAATGAATGAAGGAAAGAAACTAATATGGACCTGTTCTATGTTTCAAGAAGAAAAAAAGAGTCACAATATTGATACAACATTGTAAAACTGTATAGAGGGGGGAAATTCAAGGTGAGTTATATGGCGACCTATATTCAACATTATTTTCGGGGTGCCACCCTGTTCTTGACAGAGGGCTAGGCAGCGGGAATGTGGCTTCTGCCCTCAAGAAGTTGGCTCAGAGCGTATAGGAGAAACTGAAAAAGGGAAGGCCACATTGTTACTGAAAGTTGGGCACTGGTCCCCGAGGCCAAGGCCGCATCAGAAGAACGAGGGCCTGTCTGTCACAACATCACAAGGTGAACACGGGCAGAGGGCTGGGAGCTGGAGACAGGGCAGCGAGCCTGCAGGGCCACCACGTGTCAGGCAGAGTGGGGAAAGGACCTGGAGCGGTAGGTGAGAGCCGCGCTGAGGAGCTGGATTTGGCCATTTGTGACGCTCCCAGTGTGTGAGGGGAAGTGGCCGCACTGCTCAGCAGAACCGTGTCAAAAAGTTTCATTTAAGTTTTATTTCATTTTATTTCCTCCCAAATCTCAGGGGACCTGCATTTCTCTACTCTCCCCATGTCAGAGTGGAGGGTGCACACCCTGGAGCCGGGGTACCTGCCCCAGCCCCACTAACTCAGTGTCCTTTGGCAAGTTACCTGATGTCCCCGTCCCTCAGTTTCCCCAACTATGTAAAGTACAATTGTTGTGAGAACTGAGTCAGTTCACGTAAAGGGCTGAGAGCAGAGCCTGGTCACACACGGCTGCCCCTCACCTGGTGGTGTGTCCTTGCCACGGAAGCATCCAAGTCACCAGTAACGAGAGCTACGGGAAGCCCTGGCGTGTTTAAAGTGGAGGTCTTACGTGGTTGGGTTTGCATTTTGGAGAGAGGTGGATTTAAAGGAGGGGAGCCAGCCTCCTGGAGGAGGCCCAAACGAGAGAGGGGGTTGGGAAGGGTGGACCGCCCCCCACCCCAGCTTCTAGCTCAGAGCCTGGGAGGAGCCGGGAGCTAAGCACTAGGGAGGCAGAGCGAGAGGCTGGTTCGGAAGAGTGAGAACGATGACTTCCATTTTCTTTGCTGAGCGTGAAATCTCTGTGGCACATCCTGCTCACGCCCGTTCCCTGCTCAAAACTTGTCAATGAATAACTGAATCAGAGAAATGGGGGTTCTAAGGGTACCTACCTCGTAGGATTATTGTAATAATTAGTTAATGCAGATTGAATACTTATACCAGGTACACACAGTCAGTAATTGTGATCGTGTAAGTAATTAACATAACTTCCGCAGCCTTCTGTCATCTCTCTGTCCACATCCCAGACCCACCGGTCCTCATTCCTCTCACTTGCACTAAGCTTCCTCCAGCTCATCGAACACACTGGCCTTCGCTCACCTCCGGCTGAGCTTCCCCCTCCCCCTTTTTTCTGTTTAATCTCGTTCCTCCTTCAGGTCTCAGTTTAGATGTCACTCCCTCCAGGAAGGTTTCCTTAACTCCTAGGGCCTGGGGTCACGTGAGGGGCCCTTCCTATGTATTCCAGAGCTCTTAGACGTGTAGAACTTTCCAGCATGTGTCTGTAAATCTGGGAGTTCCCAGAGGACAGGACAGAGCTGCTCTTGTGCAGTGTCTTCTTGGGGAAGTGTCTGGCACAGAGAAGGGTTGTCTGTACATTTTAGTTTTTTATTTTTATTTTATTTTTGTTTTAATTTTTGGAGACAGGGGCTTGCTCTGTTACCCAGGCTGGGGTGCAGTGGTGCCATCCTAGCTTACTGCAACCTCAGACTCCTGGGCTCAAACAATCATCCTGCCTCAACCTTCCAAACAGATGGGATTACAGGTACATACCACCACCTCTGACTGAGTAAGCATTTTGTTTAGATGGATGAATGTGTGAGTTAAATTTGAAGGGGAGATTTGGATGGCAGATATAGATTAGGGAGTCAACTGCATATGGACACTTTAAATTGGGACAGCGATGAGGTCATCAAGGTGAGCCCTCATACTTGACCTCTCACCTTTTACTCCCCTCTTTTTGGGAGATTATTTTATAGGCATTAGCAATTAGCAGCAGAGACAGAACTGTGTTGATCCCATCTGGCATACTGGGAGATAACTGTTTACAGAAATTTCAGTGTGAAGATCCTAACACTCAACATTGTAGCATGATGGGTTGTCACGTGACTTTTTTTTTTTTTTTTTTTGAGACAGGGTCTTATTCTATCACCCAGGCTAGAGTGCAGTGGTGTCATCAGAGCTCCCTACAACCTCGAACTCCTGGACTCAAGCGATCCTCCTGCCTCAGCCTCCTGAGACACGGACTACAGGTACATGCCACCACACCTGGCTAATTTAAAAAATTATTTTAGAGAGGGGGTCTCAAACTCCTGGCCTCTAGCAATCCTTCTGCTTCATCTTCCCAAAGTGCTGGGATTACAGGTGTGAGCCACTGTGCTTGTAAACTGCATTTTACAGATGAGAAAAATAGGTTCAGAGAAGTTCAGTAATTTCCTCAAGGTAACCCAGCAAGTAAGTAGCAGAGTGAGGATTCAAACCTCCTATGGCTAAAATGCATACTCTTTCCACAATATTTTTTTTTTATTACCTATTATGTCAAAAGAGGAAGAAAACATGTTGCCTGCCCTCCTAGAGCTTTCAATTTGTTTAGAGAGAGAAAGTATGACCCTAAAGGTAAAAAATTATGCTACTGTCTACTGGAGTTTTAACCACATTGTGCATTGCTAATAGAACTAAGGACAGGTTAGGAAATACTCCCTGTGGAAGGAATCCTCTTGGAATGCTTCCTAGGGGAAGGTGTTCAAAGCAGGTAAAGGCTGGCAGACATAGGTGGCGGGCAGAGCAGGAGAGGCAGAGTCAGGGTGTGGAAATGCACAGGGGCTCGTTCAGGAAATGGCGCGTGGTCTGCCTTGGTTGGAGTATAAAGGTGCTGTCGTGGATTAATGTGAAGTAACACCGGAACAAAACAGGGTGTGTCCAAAGCCCTTCTGAAAAAGGCCTTGGATGTCAGGGGCTTATCCTCTTCCCAGGCAGCAAAAGAACCTCCGTAATGTTAAGGCAAGAAGTGAAATGGTCTGAGACGTGCAGCGAAAGAGCAATCGGGCCGCAGAGTGTCCAGTGGATTGAAGTGAGGCCAAATGACTGGTTAGGAAGCTACTGCCAGAAACAGGGCGGCGGCAGAGAGGAGGAAAGAGAGAGGAAGGAGGAGAGGTGCTTCAGAGGTGGAACCCACAGGACTTTAGTCAATGTCCTGGGGTGGTGGCCTTGAAGAAAGGAGGTGTGTGATCACTCAGATTGACTCAAATCCAGGCAGAATCCAATCAGAGGGGTGGGTGTGTTTACCTAGGGCAGGAAGAGCTGAGGACGGGGTTTGGTTGTGTGGAGTTCTAGGTGATCAGAGGAGAGGAAGAGGTTCCTTAGGCAGATGAAAACCCAGGCGTTACTGAGGGGGGTCGGAGGTCCTGATGGTGGGTCCAGAGTTAGCAGCCACCTGCCCAGGAGTGGTGGCTGGGCTGCTGGCTCCTCTGGAGCTTTTCTGCTCGAGTGGCTCCCTATTAAAGGTTAACTTCACGAACACCATTGACTAAAAAACAAAACAAAAAAAAAAAGTGGGTATCCAAAAACACCAGTAAAAAGAGTCTTGGACCCATATCCAGTTAAATAAAGAACAAAGATTGCTAGCTGGTTAAACTATAAAGTTACTTAAAACATTACTAAAAAGTTACTTAAACGTTAATGAAATCAATTTTGAAACACTGACTTTGGGATTTTCTATAGACTGGAGAGATCGTAATTGAAGTCAATTGTAGTCATGCTAGATCTCCTCCCTGATGTTTATTTTTCTTCTGGTTATATTTCAGACAATTAATAGCGTCTAATGACTCAGGGTTTCAAGTAATTACCGCCAACAATTAGAATCTCTCTCTTATTGGAATGTTTTTTTCACACAGGGACTCTGAAAGTGAAGAAAATTTATGATTATTCATGAAAGTCCCTCCGTAGGCTGTAAAAAAAAATGATTAGACTTTAAAATAAATGTATTCTTCATTTCTCTCTATTTTCAGCTAGAAAAGAAAATGATAAAAATAATTAAGTACCCTTCAGAAAGTTCCAATAATTCCCCCTCACACAGCTCTTCTTGCCTCCAATATTAGAATGTTTGAGAGACATGAGAATTAAAATAAAGATGATTTTTTTTCAAAATTCCTTGAAATGCTTGGTTTATAGGTCTCCTTTTTCCCGAGGTGTGAAAGTATTTTAGTGAAAGTTTCATCCCAAGTTTGTAAATAATTAATCCTCTGTTTCTTCCAAAAGTCTGACCACGTAAGAGTAACAATAACAGGCCATAAAACACTCCCCCTCATTGTGCAAGGCTCGTTCTTCCCTAACAGGGCTCGGGTCGGTCGGAATGTGCTGAAGTCACATTCCAACACCTGCCACCGGCTGGACGGCTGCACAGGACGCTGGAGGGAATTAGGGAGAATCTTTCTCTCTCTCTCTCTCTCTTAGAAAAGAGGACTAGGAAGAAACGAAGAGGCCAGGAGGCACAGTGGGAAAGAAGGTGGGCTTCAAAAAGGAAGGACAAAATAAACCAGGGGGAGAGAGGTGGTCAGAGAGTGGAAGGACGGGGCAGTGACGAGAAAATCGAACCAAGCTGGCCAAGATAAGTCGGGGAGGGTGATTGAAAAGCAGATCAGAGAGGAAGCAGTAAGACAAAAAGTAAAAAAAAAATCACCTGCAGGGGAAAGGAACACATTTCAGAAGATAAACACTCTTCATTCACCAGGAATCTCACCCTCCCACCAAAGACAACATAGTTGGAAATAAAAAATGCAAGAGTCCTTCCTTGAACTGCTCTGGTGGATGATTGAATGAAAACTTAGAAGCCTAAATCTTGGTACTTTTACTGGGCTCTACTTTGTAAACTCTACAGTTAAGACAGAGCTTTGAAAGGAACACAGGCCAAGTGAGACGGCTGGAGCCTGCAGCCCCAGCTCCTCTGGCTGAGGCCAGGAGTTGAGGCTGCGGTGCAGAGGTCTGTGAGGGCACCTGGCAGCGGCCACGGCACTCAAGCCTGGGCAGCAATAGTGAGACTTTGTCTCTAAAAAAAAAAAAATGCAAAAATGATGCAATCCTTAAAAATAACTGTTTGATTCTCACTTTTCATGTTTTGATTTGCTCTTAAGTGATGGGGTTGGTTTTAAAAGTGAACTTACTGTGGTGTCTTTGCCAAAAGTCTCCACAGCTTTTTTTTTGAGACAGAGTCTGGCTCTGTTGCCCGGGCTAGAGTGCCGTGGCGTCAGTCTAGCTCACAGCAACCTCAAACTCCTGGGCTCAAGTGATCCTCCTGTCTCAGCCTCCCGAGTAACTGGGACTACAGGCATGTGCCACCATGCCCGGCTAGTTTTTTCTATATATTTTTAGTTGTCCTATTAATTTCTTTCTATTTTTAGTAGAGACGGGGTCTCGCTCTTGCTCAGGCTGGTTTCGAACTCCTGAAACCAGCTCAAACAATCTGCCCGCCTCGGCCTCCCAGAGTGCTAGGATTACAGGCGTGAGCCACCACGCCCGGCCTCCACAGCTTTTTTCTTAGTGACTTTAGAGAGGTACAATAAAATATCATAACATTCATCACTTTTAAATATGCAATTCAATTAATTTTTTTATTAATTTACACAGTTGTACAACTATCACCATAGTCCAGTTTTTTTTTTGCTGTTTATTTTTTTGAGACAGAGTCTCACTCTGTTACCCTGGCTATAGCGAGTGCCGTGGCGTCAGCCTAGCTCACAGCAACTTCACCCTCCTGGGCTCAAGTGATCCTTCTGCCTCAGCCTCCCAAGTAGCTGAGACTACAGGTATGTGCCACCATGCCCGGCTAATTTTTTCTATATATTTTTAGTTGTCCAATTAATTTCTTTCTATTCTTAGTAGAGACGGGGTCTCGCTCTTGTTCAGGCTGGTCTCGAACTCCTGAGCTCAAACAATCCGTCCGCCTCGGCATCCGAGAGAGCTAGGATTACAGGCGTGAGCCATGGCGCCCCGCCCATAGTCCAGTTTTATAACTTTGCCTTCACCTCAATAAGATCACTCTTCATCATTTGCAGTTAATCCTCATTTCTGCCCCAGGCCCCAGAAGATCACTGATTTCCTGTCTCTGCAAATTTCACCATTCTGGACATTTCATATAAATGGAATCACACAATATGTGGTCTTTTGTGATTAGCTTCTTTGAGTTTGCAATGGTTTTGAGATTCATCCTTGTTACAAGTATCAATATTTTATTATTTTATTGCTAAATAGTATTTCAATGTATGGCTAAATCCTTTTTGTTTATTCACCAGCTGATGGACATTTGGATTATTGCCACTTTTCTGATTATTATGAAAAATACTGCTGTGAATATTTGTGTTTAAGTCTTTGTGTGACCATATGTTTTCATTTCCCTTGATTAGATAGCTAGGAAGGTAATTGCTAAATGATATGGTGAATTTATGTTTAACATTTTAAGGAACTGACATATTTCTCAAAGTGGCTGTACCATTTTACATTACCACCAATAACAGAAGGCGGTACTGCAATGTATTAATATGTGCTTCTCTCCACATTCTTGCCAATTTTTTTTTTTTTTTTTTTGAGACAGAGTCTTGCTCTGTCACTCTGGGTATAATGCAGTGGTGTCATCATAGCTCACTGCAGCCTCAAACTCCTGGGCTCAAGTGATCCTCCTGCCTCAGCCTCTCAAGTAGCTGGGACTACAGGCTCATGCCACCACACCCAGCTAATTTTTTCTATTTTTTGTAGAGACAGGGTCTGGCTCTTGCTGAGGCTCATCTGGAACTCTTGAGCTCAAGCAATCCTCCTGTCTTGGCCTCCCAGAGTGCTAGAATTATAGGCATAAGCCACCACTGCAGGACGGTGCTGACGATTTAAAGCAGAAACCAGCATGTGTTGAGTATAGAGCTAAGATGTGAGGCACCTTAGGTTTTGGGTCTCTCTTCATGCCACTGTGATCCAGGACCTGTGCTGGCACATGTAAATGTGCTAAAAAATGATTTTTGACTGCCCCAAGTATAGCTTCTAAAAAATTTTTTGTAGAGATGGGGGTCTCACTATGTTGTCCAGGCTGGCCTAGACCTGCTGGGCTTAAGCAACCCTCCTGTCTCAGCCTCCCCAGCAACTGGAACTATAGGCTCACACCACCACACCCAGCCCAAGTATACCTTTTGAAGGGAATTTAATATAGTAGTTAAGGGCATAAGTTTGATACTTAGTTATTATTCATTTATTCAACAAATATGTTTCTGTTCCTGCCCATGTATCACACTTTGCTAGGACTTGGGGATTCAGTAGTAGCAGAGGCAAATGCCCCCCCTCATCCTTTATGATGTGATCAGCTCCCGAGCCTCTCTCTAACTAGCTGTGTTACCTTGTGACTATTATGTAACTCCTTTGAACCTGTTTTCTCATCTGTAAAATGAAGATTATAAAGTAGCTAACTTACTTGATTTTGACAAGTAACAAATAAAGTAATTACACTAAGCAAGGACAACTGCTATTGCACATAATAAGTATTCCAATGGTATTATTATAATTTGCTTAACATATTAGGTAAGATGGAATTATATTATATTATTCGATCTCAACTTTCATTTAGTATCTTATTAATGGTTCTCCGTGAATCACCGAGAGACAGGGAATTAATATTTCCTTTTCAAAATCTAAAATCTTTAGACTTGTTTCTTTTATTTTTCTTCTTCTTCTTCTTTTTTTTTTTTTTTTTTTTAGAAATGAAGTCTCACTTTTGCTCAGGCTGGTCTTGAACTCCTGAGCTCAAAGGATCTTCCCACCTCGGCCTCCCGGAGTGCTAGGATTACAGGCGTGAACCACCACACCCAGCCTAGACTTGTTTATTTTAAAGGCATTACATGCACTAGTGTAAAAAAAACTGAATTCAAACAGCAGGGAAACATATACAATAAAAAGTACAAAGCCTCCCACCCCTACACACACCCAATTCATTCCTCAGGGGTAATCACTGTAAACAATTCTTTGCTTCCCCTTCTAGAAAAATCTTATGCTTTTAAAAACATTTATATGCACATTCTTAGAAGATAAGCAAACAGGATTAGACACTGCCACTGCTAACCGGTTATCACAGAGCATTTTCACTTAATGGTATTAGAGCCCACTCCAAGGGCAACGTATATTATTCTTATTCAGAATGACTATTTTTACATATACTCAACACAATTAAAAAAACAAACAAACGAACAAAGCTATCTCAAACTTTTTGAGAAAGTCTGTGGCTTACACCCTATCAACCTCCCCCACGCTTCTTAGCCTGGGCCCCCTGGCTTCCAGCAGTCAGGGCCTGGCACCTGCCCACCCACAGTTTCTGGGCCTGCGGCTGGCTGTGGTCAAACCAGCAGCAGAAAGTGAGGGTGGGGGTGGGGGTGGGGGAGCAAAGAAAGAAGAGAAAAATTTTCCATGAGTAGTTGAGAAAGAGCAGCAAGAGTAAAGTCAAGTTGACACAGAAGTCACTGGCACCCGAAAGTGTTTTATTGCATGTACTTACATAAATGGTATTGGGAAGAATGTTCTATAAGGGTCTAAAAGGCAGTGGGTGCAGGAACACCAGGCTTTTGAAGTGGTGACAGCTGCATGTGAAAGCATGATTTGTGGATCGGAGCAATAAGGTAAGACTCGGGGTCCTCAGGGACAGACCTACTCCCTAGAAATGCAGCGGGTGGGCGAGACAGAGAGAGAGAGAGACAGATCCCCTCAGAGAAGCGAAGTAGCAAGATTGGGCCCAGTGTCAGATGAAGGATGTGGGAACACTCTGCCCTTCCTCACTCAAAACTAGACTTCCTCCCTCATTTCTCACCTGCTGTTTCTTCTCCCACCTGGCCCCTCTTAGTCCAGATGCTTGACTTCACTTCTATGAGGGACTCTGGCTAGAGGTTAGCCAGCAGCCGAGGCTCCAGGTGACTGACGTCTCCCCCCGGGCACGCACGCTTCTCCGGTTGAACACTAAAGCAAGTAAGGAGATCTGAGGAGCAGATTCCGACGATCTTGGGAGATGGAGACTAGACCTTTCGTGTTTGCTTCTTTCCTTTGGTGACTCATTTAATCTTGGTTCCCTGGTTTGTTTCTCACTGCACCTGGGTCAGAAAATAATATTATAAAATGGTTTAGAGCTCCTAAATTAGGCTGTTAGAAGGGCCAACACGTCAGCCTGCAGGCCTGGCTCCAAGCCCACACCCAAGAAAGCAAGATCTCTCCTTGGGTGGGGCTTCCCTAGACACAGAGCTTTATCGTGCCTCCAAGCCAGGAGCGTGGGCCAAGATTATATTGGGCAGGTAATAAAATTAAGGGCAATAAAACCAGATAAAAACCACCTCATTAGCTGCAGTTTACTGGTAAAGCCATTTCAACGAGAAGACGAGGCAAGACGGAGAACTCAAGTTATTTGTCAAATTCTTTCCAGAGGGAACATCCTCTGCAACGGGAAGGGTCTTTTCAG
Organism: Avahi laniger; assembly: GCA_963575035.1. NCBI lineage: Eukaryota > Metazoa > Chordata > Mammalia > Primates > Indriidae > Avahi > Avahi laniger. Next base: position 11,750 of record CAUYSK010100833.1, read on the forward strand.
GAGCCTTGGCTCGAAGAACAGGGCTTATGTCCATTTATCCAGCACTTGGGGAGATTAAGGTAGCAGCTCAGAGGATAAGCTCTGGAGTTTGGACCCTTCACTGATTGCTGCTGAAAGATTGCCAACCAAACTGCTCCACTTCTCTCAGGACCTTTTCATCAGTCATGGAACTGAGAGAGAGACCGTCCTCTACCAGTCTGTCCAGACTCAACTAATCATTGAGTGTTGATTTGCACATTAAAAATCAAACTTATTGTGTAAAGATTTTTTAACCATATCCATCACGGTGGTATTGTGTTGCTTTTAAGGGATTAGGAAGGAGAAACGTGAAAGAGCAATCAGATTCTCAAAACCGCCTGTGATGCACATGTACCTACCCAAGCACGTAGACCTGCACTCACACATACAGGTAACTTAGGATACACTTCCAAGCAGTTTTTTTTTTAGGCATTAGCAAAATATTTCCATAAATAAATACTTGTCCTTGTCCATTTTATTTTTACATAGTATAGATGTCTCCAAACATTACTAGGTGATTGAATTTCTAGATATTAAATAAAGTGCCTTCCTAACACTTATAAACTGTGTTTGCTGGCTAAGAAGAGGCATAAAAGGTTTCATGACTTCATCTTTCTTGGGAGTCAGGCTGTGGTGACGTGAGTACCCGCTTCCCCCTTAGGATGCATCATGCTGGTGAACCGCTGATTCATGACACTGCCAGGAATGAACTTCGTCCAGGTCCCGGAGCAAGTTCAGTCAGCCACTAGGGTATCACCTGGGAAGGACTAGTCAGGTATTCAAATTCCTGCCTTTGTCAGAATCCTAGGAATCTGGGAGTTATTCTTGATAACTTCCCTTTCCCTCCTTCCTATATCCAAACAATTACCAATATCTCTCAACTGGGTTCCCTTCTTAAATGCCTCCCCAAATTGTCTGCTCCTCTTTAACTCTGCCACCACTTTCCTAGGCCAAACTGCCTGGATTATTTCAAAATCTTTCCTGCTGGGCTACCTCCATTCACTTTTGCCACCCTCTAATCAAGTCCCCACACTATGGCCAAGTCGACTGAAAAATCAAGGACATGTCTGAGCAGTCTTCCCTCTCCCTACCGGACTCCAATGGCTTCCCCTGGCTCTTAGATTGAAGATCAACATATGTGCACCTGCCTAGAGGCCACGAATGAGCTGGCCCCTGTCCAACTCACCAGTTTCCTTCTGCACCTTGCATCCCTATTCCCCAGCTTCCGCCACTGCATCTCAGGGGATATGGGGACAAGGAAGACCCACATACCTGAATTTTCCCAAAAGCTCCTTCGATGGTTCTGAACCACTGCTGTGGTTGAAAGCAACTAGGCTGAAGATGGAGCCAATCTGAAACTTGCTATCCTAGGCTACTTATAAGTTTGCAACTGCTAGCACCAGGGTTTGACTCGGGGTTGGTTATAAGGCAGGCCAGGAAAATTCTCAGAGTGGCAAGTCACCGGGCAGGCTTTGCATAAGAACAGGTCACCCTTGCTCCTTCTGCTATTCAAAAAGAGCTAGAAGAGTGAATGACACACAAACCACAGGGTAAATGCTTTTCTAACATTCTAGAAAATCTAAACGTAGCTAAAATAAGCAGTCGGGAGGCCAAGGATGCACTCACAAAAGCTCTGGAACATTATTATAGATGAAGCAGATGGTTCCTGTAGAACCAAAAACTCAACTGAAAATGTCTTTCTCTGGAGGAACAGAGCTTTGTGTTTGTGGATTCTGTTTAATCACACTGTGACAGAGCTTGTAAAATGGATTCTGATGGGCTAAGGGTCAAATCCTGTTCTAGAAACTAGACAACTAGGAAAGGCTAAGCCTGATTGAACAGAGTATTTAGTGCCCGTCTTCCAGTTCCATTGCAGAAAGATTCCGATGTATCGTCAAGTTCACTTTTCTGCGAACATCTCATGAATTGCATCTTAAAAACAGGATTGATTTTATTTGTCACTGCTATTTATAGCACACACTGAGTCCTCAGCCAGCTGTGGGAGGAAATGGCTACAGTTTAGATTCCCATCAGACTTGTGTGACAGTGTCTGGCATCCTTTCAATAACTGCAGTCATAATTCCCAACATTACTTGGAGAGTAAAACACAGAAGGAAATAAATCAACTTTTAATGTCAGGATATCACACCCTTTCTAACATTTTTTCGAATACGAATGAGGCAATAATTGTATCATTAACCTTGATCTTATCACTCTATAGTCAGATGACTACTTCACCAAGAGGTACTATCTATAACACACAAGTTTATTTAATTAAAAAAAGAGCTTTCCAGACTAGACAAAAGTATCTTCTTAAAATAATGATTATTTTATATCATATGAGCAAATTATATAAGGAATATATGCAAAAGTTCCCAAATTTAATTATAAAGTGTTCAAAATAACATACAATGAAAAATATGTCTAACTCCTACCTCCCTAATCTAAGCCATCTAATTCCCCTCCGTAGAGGCGAACACAGTAACCAGTTTTTTATTTATCTGCCCGGAGATATTTTATGCATTTGCAAATACATAAACACACACACACACACACACACACACACACACAAACACATTATTTTTTAAAACTCAACTGGTAGCATATGTCATATAATGGGTTTTTTGGTTTTTTTTTTTTTTTGGACAATATATGCCATTGTTCCACATTAGAACATAGAGCTGGACCTAAATTGTTAACAGCTGCGTTACATGCAATACTTTCTTTTTTTTTTCCTAATTTTTTCTATTTTTAGTAGAGATGGAGTCTCGCTCTTGCTCAGGCTGGTCTTGAACTCCAGAGCTCATGCAATCCTACCACCTCGGCTGCCCAGAGATTACAGGTGTGAGCCAACACGCCCAGCCCGTGTTATGCAATACTTTCTTGACTGCCCAGTGAATCCTTCTGTACCATGAAGACCTTTTGTGGCTTCTCAGTGTTCAGGTATGACGCAGAAAGGCCTCCACAACATGTCCCATGTCTGCAACTATTCCTAACCTGAATTCTCTACTCTAATTAAGCTGACCTACTGGGCCTCTTGAACGGAGTTCTAATCCCTGCTCTTTTGCTAACTTCCTGTGCCACAAGTCATCTCACCCTTCTGCCCTTGGTCTTCTCATCCACGAATTAGGGGTGGTGTGGGGAAGCCAGGGGGTAGACCCCTCCCTAAGGTCCTTTTCAGCTCTAACATTCTGTGAATCTGTGACTAGATGAGGTCAAAGGGCCTTTCCAACTCTACACTTTGATCAGCAATTTACATTTTCATGGGTTTGGTCTTGTTTCTCCAATTGTCCTTTAAGTTCATTAAAGACAAGACTCTCTCTTTGTATCCCTTAGAATATCCTGCTAGAATTGTTGCTCCAGAAATGTTTGCTGATTTTCTGGGTTATCAGTTAAAGTGCTATGCATTAATAATTGCTTCAATTCCTATTGCTTGAAATAGGTTGGTTAACCCAGTTTCTTTCTTTTAGGACGAGGGATAGGAATTACGCCGGTGCTATATTGGAACAACTGGGAACTGCATATACGACAGTGGTCCCATAAGATTATAATGGCTGAAAATTCCTATCTCTTAGGGACGCAGCTGTGGTAATGCTGCAGCTAAATGCATTGCTCACGTGTTTGTGGTGATGCTGGTGTAAGTAAACCTACCGTGCTGCCAGTTACATAAAAGTCTAGCACATACAATCATGTGCACCACTTAATACTTGATGATGATGATAAATGAGTATGTTACTGGTTTATGCACTTACTATCCTACACTTTTTGTCATTATTTTAGAGTGTACTCCTTCTTCTACTTAAAAAAAAATGTTACTGTAAAATGGCTTCAGGCAGGTCCCTCAGAAGGTATTCCAGAAGAAGGCATTGTGATCATAGGAGGTGACAGCTCCATGCTTGTTATTCCTCTAAAGGCCGCCCAGTGGGATGAGACATGAAGGTTTAAGACAGTGATATTGATGATCCTGACCCACGTGGGCCTAGGCTAGTGTGTGTCCTAGTTTTTAATGAAAAAACTTAAAAAGTAAAATACATAAAAAGTTTTACAATAGAAAAGAGCTTGTAGAATAAGGATATAAAGAAAGAAAATATTTTTGTACAGCAGCACAACACATTTTAAGTTGTGTTATTGTAAAAGAGTCAAAAAGTTAAACAAAATCTAAAAGTTGATAAAGTAAGTTGCAGTTAGCTGAGGTTAATTTATGACTGAAGAAAGAAAATACTTTTCACAATGTTAGTGTAGCGTAAGTGTATAGTATTTACAAAGTCTGCAGGAGTGGACGGTAAAGTCCCAGCATTCACTTTCACTCACCACTCACTCACTGACTCACCCCGAGCAGCTTCCAGTCCTGTAAGCCCCGTTCATGGTGAGTGCCCTGTCCAGGTTGCCATGTTTCTTTTATACTGTATCTTTACCGTACCTTTTCTATGTTTAGATACACAGATACTTATTAGTGTGTTACAACTGCCTACACTAAGTACAGTCACGTGCTACACAGGTTCACATACTAGGAGTAACAGGCTATATCATCTAGCCTAGGTGTGTAGGAGGCTATGCCATCTAGCTTTGGTAAGTGCACTCTATGAAGTTCGCACGACAAAATTATCCAATGGCACATTTCTTAAAATGTATCCCCATCGTTAAACAACACATGACTACATTTAAATTGACCAACTTTTCATTTAAATAATGTATGTAAAATTATATAAAAATATATAACTATTTAAACAAAATAGGGCTGGTCAAGGTGGCTCATGCCTATTATCCCACCATTTTGGGAGGCTGAAGCAGGAGGATTACTTGAGGCCAGTTCAAGACCTGTGTAACATAGTGAGACCATGTCTCTACAAAAATTTTTTAAAAAATTAGCCAGTGTGGTAGTGCACACCTGTAGTCCCAGCTATTTGGGAGGCTGAGGCAGGAGGATCGCTTGAGCCCAGGAGTTCAAGGTTATAGTAAGCTATGACCATGCCAATGCACTCCAGCCTGGGAAACAGAGCAAGATCCAGTCTCTACTAAATAAATAAATACATACATAAGATCTATTTATTCATATACCACCTAGGAAACACTGATATAGTTGGAATGTATTTGAGTTGAAGGATTAGAAGATTTGGGTTCAGATCCTAGCTTTGCTCTTTGCCAATCACGTAATTTTGAGCAAGTTTATCTCAGTTACTTTTCTTTCTTTATCTTTTTTTGTACAGATGGGGTCTCACTCTTGCTCAGGCTGGTCTTGAATTCCTGGCCTCAAGCAATCCTCCCACCTCGGCCTCCCAGAGTGTTAGGATTACAGGCATAAACCATCTCGCTCAGTCAGAAAGTGGTATTGTTTTAGAAGTAGTTTATTCAGAAGATGTAGAAAAGATCTGTATTTTAAGGAATGGATATAAAATGAAGTATTATTAGGTGGATCAGAGAAGGGCAGAAATTTAATAAAATACTGCGAAAAGACAGGGTAAAATCCTCTTAAATTCACTTGCCTTAGTACCTGAAATTGCTGACGGAAATTTGTGGCAAGTTTACGTGAAGTTTAAAAAATATAATTTCAGGTATTAAACAAATCTTAATCATATATATCAAACTTAATCATATATAATGAATCAAAAGTTATCTTAACAGTAATTAATGTTTTATATATTCCACTGCAATTCTTCATTTTCTCCTAAGACTGATGTAATTTTCTTAATCCATCTCTAGAGCATAAAGTAAACATGCGATCCCCAACCACACAGTCTGGGGACCGGTACCAGTCGGTGGCCTGTTAGGAATCCAGCTCCTGTTAGGAACCCAACCGCACAGCAGGAGGTGAGCGAAGCTTCATCTGTATTTACAGCCGCTCCCCATCCCTGGCCATACCTTCCCACCTCCTGGTCGGTGGAAAAATTCTCTTCCATGAAACGGGTCCCGTGGTTGGGGACCACTGATAAACCAAGCTAAGGCTCCTGAATACATATTACTTAATTGCAATGTGTATGAACAGTAAAGATTAAGAGCTCCTCGGAATCAAACCATGTTTACTTTAATAAAAAGCTATTTGAGGCCGGGCGTGGTGGCTCACGCCTGTAATCCTAGCTCTCTGGGAGGCCGAGACGGGCGGATTGTTTGAGCTCAGGAGTTAGAAACCAGCCTGAGCAAGAGTGAGACCCTGTCTCTACTAAAAATAGAAAGAAATTAATTGGGCAACTAAAAATCTATATAGAAAAAATTAGCCGGGCATGGTGACATATGCCTGTAGTCCCAGCTACTTGGGAGGCTGAGGCAGGAGGATCGCTTGAGCCCAGGAGTTTGAGGTTGCTGTGAGCTAGGCTGACGCCACGGTACTCACTCTAGCCCGGGCAACACAGTGAGACTCTGTCTCCAAAAAAAAAGCTATTTGAAACACATTCCAACCCTTCTCCACTCTCTTCACTTCTCTGACTACCCACTCTCCCCTCTTGTTCTCACTGGTGACCTGGCCTCCAACCTCATAGAGGAACTAGGTGATCGACTGGGTCACTGCCAACCTCCCTGGACCAGTGGAGGTGGTGTCTCTTCTTTCTGAGTCCCAAACTTTGTGCTCCCTGCGTCTTCTGCTCTCTCCGTGACTCCTTCTTGCCCTCTCTGCCAGCTTTTCACACCAACTTTGAACCTTTCGCTTCCCCTGCCGCGGTTCCCACCTACTGGCTAGCACTGCTGTGATTCTTTCTATCCCTAAGGCCAAATGTGTCTTGTCCAAAGAACTCTATTCCTAATGTCCTTTTTGTCATTCTTTGCATTCCTCACCTTCCAATTCAGCATCCGTATTTCCTTTTCTGAGAATATTCTTTTTTTCTCCCAAAGTATAATCCACAAAAATTTTATATACTATTATACAAATAGTATAATAAAATAATATATAAAATTCGCTTGTAGTACCACTAATAAATTGTTGATGTGCTCCCATTTCCCCTTATGAGACTTTTTCATGTGAGTAGATTTCTTATAGTCATAGTACCCATGCTGACTTTTTTTTGTGAGGCAGGGTCTCACTGTATTCCCTGGGCTACGACACAGTGGTGTCATCATAGCTCACTGCGGCCTCAAACTCCTGGGCTCAAGCCATCCTCCTCCTGCCTTGGCATTTCAAGTAGCTGAGACAGACATGTCATCATGCTCAGCTAATTTTTTTAAAATTTTTTTCGTAGAGATGGGGTCTCACTCACTATATTGCCCAGGCTGGTCTTGAACTGCTAGCCTCAAGCAATTCTCCCGCCTCAGCCTCCCAAAGTGCTAGGATTATTTATAAACATGAGCCACCTCACCAGACCTGCACCGACTTTTAATTCCACTCTAGAAATAAAGCATAGCCTGCTTCAAAAACAACTGGTCTGGGATTAAGAGACCTCTCACTTATGACGTGAGAGATCGCTGCCTCAGTTTATCTGAGTACTGTATTCTTATTAAGACTGACAAAGACTTCCACACTACTAAATCTAACGTATACTTAAATCCAGACTTAAGTCTCAACTTCGCAGTGGTGTTTGACATAACTGATTGCCCCTGCCTGACACATTTTCTGTTCCTGGTTTTGTGATATGTCATCCTGGTGACTTGTCTACTTTAGTTTCTCTTCTGGGTACCCCCTAATGGTTCTTCCTCCTCTGCTGTTCATCACATGCTGAGTTCTAAGGTCTTCATCCTGAGTTTCTCTGCTCCTGTCCCTCCACAGACTCCCCTGGGAGACCTCACTGACTCTGAGCTCCCAGTACTGTCTTCATGCTGATGATTTTTAAATTCGTTTCTCCAGCAAAGACTTTTCTCAAAAATTCCGGTCTATCCAGTGGTCAACTGGACATGTCCACAGGATGTTCCGTAATAAGCATGCAAAGCTTAATATTTTCTAAAACGGAGCTCATCTTCCTACCCCCAAATTTTCATTTTCTCAAGTGTCTTCTATCTCAGTAAAGGGCATTGCCATTCTCTTGGTTGCTCATGTCAGAAACCAAGGAGTCATCACTGATTTCTCCTTGACTATTGGAAGACTTCCTTTCCCTTCCTGTGCCCCCCTCTGTCCATAATTAATCAGCAAGTCTTTTCCTTTCTATTTCCCAGATACTTTTTCCACCTGTTTGCCTCCCCATATAATCACCGCCACCACACCAAGTACAAGCTACCATCGTCTCTCAACCAGATTGCTGTGAAAACTTCCTATCCTCCCGCTAAAGCTTATTTGATTGTGTTGAGTCTCTCCTCATACTCTTTAAAGGTTTCCCATTGCCTTTTGGATAAAGGCCCAAATCCTTAAGACCTGTAAGCCTCTATGTCACTGTCCTTCTGCCTGGTTGTTGAGGTTCACCGTATCTCCTTCTGTCTCTCGTTCTTTCTGTTCCAGAAACTGACCTCTCAGTTCTTTCCAGTAAGAATCCACTCTTCTGCCACCTTGGGACTTTGCCTTGAATATGTTAGCTTAATTTGCAGGCCTGACATTGCCACCCCCACAATCCTCCATACCTCCCCTCACTGACTTTAACAAAGTCGACTTACTCTTTAGGTGTTGCCTTAAATATCACATCTTCAGAAAACGTCTGTGAACTCTCACCCGCAGTTTGTATGCCTTCTCAGCATTGCAATTATATTTGTATAAGCCTTTAACATCTCTCCAGCTGTAATCTGTATGCCCCATGAGAGTGATGAACGTGCCTCATACCTGATGCATAGTAGGTGTAGAATAAATATTTGATGAAGAAATAATTAAGCTTTTAGAAATCCTTTACTTCTGGCTACTAACTTATTTAAGATTTATTTATTTACAGCAATAGATTTGAGAAACTCTTTTCACTCATTAGATTGCATTAATTGGAAGTATGAGGGTTTTTTTAATTAACTTTTGAAAAATTTAAAAAAGCAAATTAATTGAAGGTTCACGAGAAAAAAAATTCATTTTTCTCCCTAGACTTTACATCTTTATATGGACAGGAGTTTCATCTATAAAGAAGAAAAAGGATTTTCCAAAATAAGAAAAACCTTCTACTTTGGACATTATAATTTAATAGAGAATACTAATAGCTGTCATTTATTAGACACTTGCTATTTTCCAGAGATAGTCCTCCGTGTACGGTGTGTATTAGTTCATTTAAAGCAACTTGATGAAGCGGTTATTATTTTTAGCCTTGCGTTGGAGTACAATCGCATGGCTTTGTTTATCGCTCCGAGGGAAGCACGAAGGAGGACTGGGTTTGTTGCCGCTCACCTCTTCGTTAGGTCATATTTCACAGTTACACTAGATCTGACAGTGACTGGGATTCATTCCTGGCTGGCTCAGACAGATCCCCGGCCGCGCGGCCAGAGGATTGTCTCCCGTCACGTGCTGCCTCTTGCATCACAAATTCTTCTGCAGTGGCTTTGGCTCCGTCCTATTTCCCCACTGCCAGAGGAATTTATCTAGTCATGCATTGCCCTTGGTGCCATGGAAGCTAGTCCTTGTGTTTTTTTTTTCTTTTGAACGCTGTGGTTCTTCAAGTCGTCCTCAGAGAGAACACTGCAGGGGCCTGCACTGGGGTCCTGTCCCACGAGTGCTCTGGAGGCCTAAGGGTGAGCAGCCGTGAGGGTGTGGGGGAGCCAGACAAGGCTCGCAGTCCAGAGCACGGCGTCTGGGATCAAACAGACTTGGCTTTGGATTCACGCTGCCTCTGTGCCTAGGGGTGTCCGTGGCCACGGCAAGTGGAACAGGCCAGTGCCAGGGTAATGCAGAAAGGAGGAGATTGATGCAGGCTGGAACAGAGGAGGGAGGAGCAACCTAGACCTTCTAGAACGAGTAAAATCTGGACAAATAGAAAGGGAGGGAGAAAGGTATTCTAGGCTGGAGAGAGCAGCATGCACCAAGCTTAGAGTGAGGAGTGAGTGTAGATGAACATAAAATAAGTCAAAAGTGACTCTAAGATATTATGTGTGTGGGTGGGGAGAGGGAGAGAGAGAGAGAGAGAGAGAGAGAGAGAGAGAGAGAGGACATGGGAGCTTGGAAGAGGGAGCTGACTTGAGGAACAATGAAAAGTTTAATTTTGGACTCAAGAATTAGCATTTCCTGTGGAACATCCAAGCAGAGCTGTCAAGAGAACAGTCAGAGTTGCAGGCAGGATTCAAATTCAGGCGAGAGGGCAGTTTACTTGAGCAAGATCTGTATCTTAATGTGAAGAGCTTAGAGAGAGGAAGAGGAAACAAATGTTTGTTGAAAGAAAGGAAAGGAGAAAAAAATGAATGGAAGGAAGGAAGGAAAGAAGGAGAGAGAAAAGAAAATAGATGGATGTATGAATAAACAGAAAAGAGAATAAAATTGTGAGGATGTGACAACAAGGAAGCCCAGGAAGGAGAACATTTGAAGAAAGGAAGAGCTATTAATTGTATGAAATACCGCAAAGAGTCCAAAGATTATTAAAACTGTAAAAATGTCACTGGACACATACAATGCAATTTAAGATGTATATTTCTTTCTTTTCTTTCTTTCTTTCTTTCTTTCTTTCTTTCTTTCTTTCTCTCTCTCTCTCTCTTTCTTTTCTTTCTTTCTTTCTTTCTTTCTTTCTTTCTTTTCTTTCTTTTCTTTCTTTTCTTTCTTTCTCTTTTCTTGACAGAGTCTCACTCTGTTGCCGGGGCTAGAATGCTGTGGCATCGGCCTAGCTCACAGCAACCTCAGAC
>CAUYSK010100837.1:0-49674 GCA_963575035.1 Avahi laniger
AACCATAGCGGAATAAAATTAGAAATCAATTCCAAGAAAAACACTCAATTCTACACAAAGTCACGGAAATTAAACAACCTACTGCTGAACAATTATTGGGTCAAGAAGGACAATTAAGATGGCTATCAAAAGATTCCTCAAACTAAGTAACAAAAGAGATGCAAGTTATCAAAATCTGTGGGATTCTGCAAAAGCAATCCTAAGGCAAAAATTCATAGCCTTAAATGCCTACATCAAAAAGACAGAAAAATCACAGATCAACGATCTAATGCTCATGTCAAGGAGCCCAAACACAGCAGAAGAAAAGAAATAACTGAGGTCAGAGCACAACTAAACGAAACAGAAAACAGCAACAAAAAAATACAGAAGATTAATGAAACAAAGCATTGATTCTTTCAAAAGATAAATAAAATTCATAGACCTCTCACTAGATTAACTAGAAATAAAAAAGAAAGGACTCAAATAAGTTCAATCAGAAATGAAAAAGGAGATATTACAACTGATATGACACAAACACAATATATCATCTATGAATACTATAAAAGTCTCTATGCACATAACTCAAAAGTGTTCAGGAAATGGACAAATTCTTGGAAACACGCAACCTCCCAAGGCTCAATCAGGAAGAAATGGTCCTGAGCAGACCAATAATGAGCAATGAAATTGAAGTAGCAATAAAAAATCTTCCAACCAAAAACAGTCAGGGACCAGATGGCTTCACAGCCAAATTTTATCAGATCTTTGAAGAATAATTAGTACCCATACTGCAGAAATTATTTCATAACATTGAGAAAGAAGGGATCCTACCCAACTCATTCTATGAAGCCAGTGTCACTACGATACCAAAGTCATGAAAGGACACAACAAAAAAAGAAAACTATATACAAATGTCCCTTATGAATGTGGATGAAAAATCCTCAATAAAATCCTAGCAAACCAAATTCAGTAGCACATCTGAAAATAATCCACCACAGCCAAGTGGGCTTCATCCCAGGGATGCAAGGACGGTTCAACATACATAAATCTATAATTGTGATTAACCACATAAACAGAAGCAAAAACAAAGACAATATCATCATGACAATAGCTGCAGAAAAAGCATTTGATAAAATTCAGCATCCTTTTATAATAGAAATAAAACTATTAACAAAATTGACATAGATAGAACATACCTCAAAATTAATATAAAAGCCATATCTGAAAAACACACAGCGAACATCATACTGAATGGGGAAAAGTTGAAAGCATTATCACTCAGAACTGGAACAAGACAAGGATACCCACTGTCACCACTTCTATTCAACATAGTGGATAGAAGTCCCGGTTCTGGAAGTCCTAGCCAGAGCAATCAGGCAAGAGAATGAAATTTAGGATATCTAAATTGGAAAAGAGGAGGTCAAACTATCACCCTTTGCTGATAATATGATCTCATATCTAGAAAACACCAAAGATTCTGACAAGAGATTCCTGGAATTGATAAATAAATTCAGGACAGTCTCGGTCTACAAAATCAATGTACATAAATCAATAGCATTCCTATACAACAACAACAGTCAAGCTGAGAATCAAATCAAAGACTCAATACCTTTCACAATAGCTACAAAGAAAATAAAATACCTAGGAATATATTTAACCATGGAGGTGAAAGATCTCTACAAAGAAACCTAAGAATCACTGATGAAGGAAATTGCAGATGATGTAAACAAAGGGAAAAACATAATCATGCTCATGGATTGTTAGAATCAATATTGTTAAAATGTCCATACTACCCAAAATGATTTACGGATCCAATGCAATCCCCATCAAAATACCGATGTCATTTTTCACATATCTGGAAAAAATAATTCTATGCTTCCTTTGAAACTAAAAAAGAGACCGAAAAACCAAAATGACCTTAAACAAAAGGAAAAATCTGGAGTCTTCACTTTATCATTCTTTTAGCTCTACTACAAGGCTATAATAACCAAAATAGCATTTTATTGGAAAAAAATAGAGACATATACCAATGTATCAGAGCAGAGAACCCAGATGTATAATCATCCACACATTGCCATCTGATCTTTGACAGAGTAGACAGCAATATACACTGGGGAAAATAATCGCTATTCAATAAATGGTGCCGAGGAACTTGGATAACCACATGTAGAAGATTGAAACGGGATCCATATCTCTTGCCACTTACAAAAATTAATTCAAGATGGATAACAGACTTAAATCTAACACATGAAACTACAAGAATTCTAGAAGAAAATGTTAAAAAAAAAAAAAACTCTTCTAGATATCTGCCTAGGCAAAGAATTTATGAAGAAGACCCCAAGGGCAATCACAGCAACAACAAAAATAAATAAATGAGACTTGATTAAATTAAAAAGCTTCTGTACAGCCACAGAAACAATCAACAGATCAAACAGACAACCTACAGAGTGGGAGAAAATATTTGCATGTTATACATCTAATAAAGGGCTAATAACTGGAATCTACAAATAACTCGAGCAAATCTGCAAGAAAAAAAAGATCAAACCACCCCATTAAAAAGTGGGCAAAAGACATGAACAGAAGCTTTTCAAAAGAAGACTAATGGCAAGAAACATATGAAAAAATGCTCAATTACCAAAGAAATGCAAATCAAAACCACAATGAGATATCACCTAGGCCCAGTGAGAATGGATTTTATCAAAAAGTTCCAAAACAATAGATGTTGGTGTGGATGCGGAGAAAAGGAACACTTATACACTGTTGGTGGACCTACAAAGTAGTGCAACCTCTATGGAAAATGGTAAGGAGATTACTCAAAGAACTAAAAGTAGATCTACCATTTGATCCAGCAATCCCACTACTTGCTATTTACCCGAAGAAAAAGAGTCATTTTATCAAAAACATACTTGCACTAGAATGTTTATTGCAACACAGTTCATAATGGCAAAGATGTGGAATTAACCCAAGTGTCCATCAATTCATGAGTAAATTTATAAAATGTGGCATATATATACCATGGAGTACTACTCAGCCATAAAAAATGAACTAATACCTTTTGCAGCAATCTGGATGGAACTGGAGACCAACCTCCTTAGTGAAGTATTGCAAGAATGGAAAAACGAACACCACATGTACCCACTATTAAATTGGAACTAACTGATCAGCATTCATGTGCAGAGATGGAAGTAAAACTCAATGAAAATTATGAAGGGGGAGGGGGATGAGTAAATCATACCAAATGGATATAATGCACACTGTCTGGGTGATGCATACACTTGTAACTGTAACTTTGACTCAAGCAGTACAAAAGCAATTCATGTAACCAAGGCATTTATACCTCCATAATATTCTGAAATTTAAAAAATAACTATGAGGTAAATCTTGAAGTCCTCAGAAGTAAAACAATAGAAATAATAATAAAACAAAGCAATAGTAATAGAAAAATAAAGAAAGAAAGAAATAGCATCATGCAGGGGTCATACAAAACTTGAGGGGTAATCAGTGCTTGCAGTAGAATTTCTGAGACAACAGATACCAAGTGGAACTGTACTGAATTAGAAACCAATATATTAAAGGTGAGAACTTGCCAATTTAGAAAAGAAAATGGATATAGTCCAAATAAGGTCTGATTTTTCCTCCACCTTAAATGAAGCATTGTTTTCTCCCTTATTTTCCAATCTTTTATATTTACCATCTTTATCCTCTTTAGCCAGCACTGAATGTTAGAATGTACTATTTTTGAAATTTCTCCATCTTCCAACTGCATGAAAATTTTCACAGTTCAATGAGCTAGAACAGAAATTCATAACTAATTTATTACACTAACATTTCTTGACCTCTTGTTAATTAATTACTGTCCCCTGAAGGAACTCAGAGTTTAGCACAGAATATAAACAAATAATTACAATAAAGTGTAGTAAATGCAACAACGGAAGTCTCTACAAGTCTGTACAGACATAGCATCAATGTCTAATTCTCCTGGACTCCAGCAGGCTTGCAGGACACATTCAGATGGATGATTATTGAACGTTTACATGAATTTACCTGGAGGACAAATGGTGAGCAGGATATTCCAATGAGAGGAAATAGCATGTGCAAAGACAGGAGGCTACAAATAGCATAATCTGTGTTATTTCACACATTATAAAGTATGATTAGAGGAGTAGCAGGAGATATGCAAGGAATCAGATCAAATAGGGCCTATTTTATACCAAGCAGTTTACATTCTGTAACGTAGACATTTAGGAGAGAATGAGGTACCTTAAGTGGAAGAGAAACGTGATCAGATAAACATATTTTAAAGATTATTTTTGTATTGTGGAGGCTGGCTAGAATAAGGGAAATTTGAAAATAAAGAGATTGTTTAGGCAACAATTTAACAATCTCATCATAAGTTGATGAAGGCCTGAAAATTAGTATAAAAGTGACAATGGGATAGAGAGGACAGACAAATCTTGAGACTATTCAGGAAGAGTAAGATTTGATTACTATTTAGATGTAGACATTGAGCATTGGTAGATTTCTGAAGTGGCTCTTAGGTTTAGACATAAGATACTAGATGATTAGTGATTCATCATCCAATTTAGGCTACACAGAAACAACACATCTGGGTAAGAAGATAATGAGTTCAAGCTTAGAAATCTCAGTTTAGAGTGACCATAGGAAATGTAGGTAGAAATAAAAATAGGCAGAGAGCAGTTGAGACTCCCTATAGCCTGTGGGAGTCTTACCTAATCAATGGCATTCAGTGTTTGTATTGTCTATTAAAGCATGTTCTCTATGAGCATCTGCTTAAGAATATCACTGGTTAAGAGTGTAGACTCTAAATCTCAACTGCCAGGAATCCTATTTTTGCTCTGCTCATTTCGAGCTCTGTGAAATTGGGCAATTATTTAACCCTCCTGTGCCTTGGTTTATTAATCTGTAAAATGGAGATATTAATGGTATATATTTCATAGTAATATTATGAGAATTTAATGAGTTACTTTAGCACTGTACTGAGAACAAAGCTTAACACATAGTGAGGATAGTATATTTACTAAATTTGACCATTCATCTTCCCATAAGATTACTGTGACTTGATATAGAGACATAAATATTAAACTACATTGTATTTTGATTATATACAATAAAGGCAAACAGGGATTTTGTTTTTGTAAAACAAATTTGTTAAAAGTTTATAAATCATTTGAATTAGTTGCTTCCAAGGAGGTGAGGTACAGGGCTTTACCTTTATTCATTCATTTTTCTGTTGATTGCAACGTGGTTTATAGGAGACACAAATCTTAAGGCTGGTCTGATTTGAAATTTAGAATTGCTTAAGTAGTTTATGAAATTTTAAAGGAGGCCCTCAAATCTGAAAAATAATTTTTCTCATAATTTAAGCTTAGTCTCACATTTACCAATAGGGAATGGGGAAAAATAATCTTGTTTTAGTCCAATAACATTTTGATGGGACGAGTGTAATTTTCAACTCAGTGAAAGTGCATCAGAGTTTTTCTAGAAAAATGAATATTTCACCGGTTTACTCTATTGTATAAGCCAAAAGAATGGTTCATGAACCTATCTTTCTGTCCAGATGCCTTTTTGTCATCTTATTAAAGTTCGGAGATTTCTTTCAGAATCCTTCTGAACTCCCAGCCTGTTCAATTCCTGTCACCTCATTAATTGCTCAATTCTGCCTCTTGCCCACCAGCACAAGGGTTTTGCATTTCTCTTCTTAGCCTCCAATCTGAATCAGGAGTTTAACATCCGACTTTCCTGGAACCATCACACAAACTTAGGAAATTATGGAAAATATGTACTTTTGGAATAACTTCATTGTAAATTCTGAAATTATAAGGATAAGTCTGAAAATATGGCATAATTCCAAAAGTGAAACTAATTTTATCTGAATTAATGGCATTTTTTGAAGAAACAATCGTATAATTGGTTAACTTTTTGCCTCAACTCATATCTAGAATATTATTTAAATTTAGCTAGAAGTGATCAAGCCCAAGGCATCATCCTCTTGGTACTTGAAAAAGGAAAGAGAAGCAGAAATCGGGAAATAAAGAAAAAAGTTAGTCTTTTCGATACAGTCTCAATTGTCTGGTGGTCTTACCTTTACATTAAATTAATTTTCTTAAAATAGTTCATATTTTATTACAGAATAATTGAGTGATTTGGCAGCCCATTCCTCACTAATTCTCAATAAAATATACAATAATAGATACAATGAGCAAAATGTCATTTTAAAAACCATCCTATTGTAAATGAGTGCAATGATGACATCTTTGCCAAATACTGGATATACAAAGAGCCCCAAAGTTAAGACACAGAGTGATTAAAAATCTCAACTTTCTCACATTGTAAATTTAAAATAGAATTAATGTTACTTACATTAATGAATAAATTTGTTTCCATTATAAAACTTTAGCAAGCTTTCGGGGAATAATTTTCTTGGCACAGATCTCTTTCAAAAAACTGTCCATAGGAGCATAAAATTATGTCATCTTTTTTCTTTTGTATCAATTTCCCTGTAGCAAGCAGAAGCATTCAAAATCATTTCATTCGTTCAGATGGTGAGGACTCTCTAAAGGGACTTAGACCTCTCCTGCGGTCACCAGCCCTGCAAAATTCATTCTAGGGCTCAGCACACACCTGTGAGCCTTCATCCATCCATCCACATCAGAAAGACTGCTTAACACCAGAACAGAGGGATTATAAACCTCTGTTTATCACAGGATTTGCGGTCACATTTCCCTGGGACACAAGAGTGAAGTATCCACCCACACTTTCAGCATGTAAGGATTCTGATCATCTAGTTCCAGTACCTTCTCTACCCTTTCCTTCATGCTTGCTTAAGTCCTGAGCTCTGTCCTTAAACACTGTTTCAGTTTAAGCTGTCCTGCCCAATTTAGACTTCCTGACACTAACTTCAGCTTTCACTCATGATTTTATGACATTATGGATTCTATCCTTGGATGTTTAGTTTAAAATTTTGGCAAGTATATTTATTTTTAAAAATAAAAATTATTTGCTATACGAGGTGTACTTGATGATAGTAACTTATGAAGCTTTTTTATATACATTGTTTAATTTGATTGTTATAACCACCCAACAAGGTCGTCAGTCTGTGTTTTAGCAACTTCATTTATCTTCCTCTCCCTGGCTTCCAGAGCTGAATCCATTTACTCCTCATGGCCCCACTTACAGAGCAAGGCAAAATTGAGTTCCTAAGCCAGTCAATAGCAAAAGGAAGTATGAATATCCTGCTGAAAGGAATTTAGTCCTATATCTTAGGCTCAGTGATTCAGCCAAGATATCCGGGTTTCCTAGTGCCTCAAGACTCATTTGTACAAAAGTAGAATTTTTCATCTGAAGAAAGCCCAAGATAGCTTTGTCCCTACAAAGCTGTAGCCAAGAGTTACTCTTTCATAAATGCATGCATGTGATTAGATTCCCATGTATTACTTCTGCCTATTTAACTGGCTCTGTATTTGATGGCCTGAGAATTGGGGTCCTGTCTTATACTCAAGACACTGACACAACAGCTACCTCCTGTCAGATGTCCCTTCAAGAGGTGACTCCTTTTCATGATGTGTTTCCTTTATGTGCTCCCCAGTGAGGTCCCTGCAGAATATAGATTGGTTTCTTGAAACTGACAAATCCTGCCTAAGATCCCCATTGTAGCGATGACTGAAATTTCTTGCTCACTTAACAAGGGTCCCTATGAGGTATGTCTAAATACATTGTAATAATACTAAGAAAGTAAGAATAATAGCAATAAACACTTTTTAAGTGTTTTCCATTTGCCAAGCACAGCTGTAAGTCATTTATACTAATTATTTAATTTTCAAAATAATAACTGTGAAATAGAAACTGTTATTCCTTTCATTTTACAGATGAGGAAATCAAAGCACACAAGAGCTTAATCAATTAGTCAGGAAATGGTGAGCTAGAGTTTATCCCCAAAGTTATTTTGCTTCTGGAGTCCGTGCTCTTATCCAAGAAGATTCACTGAACCCTGCTTGGGCGTGGACTTTGAATATGGTAACTTGAACCACTGGTTCTCCATCACAGTGGAGGGTACGATTACCAGTGTCCATCCCTCAGTACCACCCTATGCCCAAGCCCTGAGCTCCTCACTCTCCCTCTTCAGTAGATTATTTTAAAGTATGGTCATAATATCCTTCATCTTGCATGCCATCCTCAAGCAGACTTCGTCACCCCTTTCATCAAGTTGTGGGATTGATTATTTTTTCCCCTTTGTGACTTGCTTTGCCCAGTAAAATGTGGCAGAAGGGACACTGTAGGACATTCAACATTAAACTTTAAGAGATTTATAGATAAACACAACATGAATAATCCAGTTCAGACCAGTATAAAACTCATTCAGTACACCCACACAATTATAAGAAATAAGATGTGTTGTAAGACAGATTTTGGCATGGTTTTCTATGTGGCACATTCCCAGTCTTGGATTCCAGCTTACCTCATACTTGAGCTGCCCTGAGTAAAACAGGTATGAATTTTGGAAAAGATGAAAAAGAAGCTGAGAGAGATTTCATGAATTTTTCAAAGTATATTAATGAGATACAAAGCATAGTCTCTAATTTTGACTTCTAAATTTTAAATGCTATAGACTCTTAAATCCCTTGACTTCTTCCCAAACCAGCATACCATATTCCATCATTCTCTGTTAAAGAGATAAAAAAAAAAAAAAAGTCTAGTATTCATGATCTCCAACCAGGTTATACTTAGACCAGAGCATTTTATCGGAGATGTTTCCCAGATATAGCCCTTCTTGGAAGGCCCAGTGCGGTGGCTGGCACCATTAATCTTATAACTCTCTAAGAAGTGAATCCTTTTTGATGAAAAACAGGAGGTTACATTTCCCATTGACAGCCTCTCTTAAAACAGGGGATTTATCCAACATGTTTTACTCTTATGTTCTCTAAAGTTCTCAATTATTCAAAAGAACAGGTGAACCTATTTGAACTAGTTCATGAGAATTCGAGGCCAACTAATTGGTTATTTTTGTCCTTGTCTGCCACCTATTTTACCGCTTGTTCACAACTACCAAGTCTCCAGTGTCTTCGAAAGTCCACAGAAAAATAACAATTTAGTCTTAAACATAGAATTAATTTTAAAGTAAAATTCTGAGAAGAATATGTATTCTGGCTATTCGAGAGTCTTTTTCTTTTAATTTTTATTTTTGTTAAATATGAGGTCTCTCTCTCTGTTGCCCAGACTAAAGTGTAGTGGCTTGATTATAGCTCCCTGCAGCCTTGAACTCCTGGGCTCAAGCAGCCTTCCTCTCTCAGCCTCCGGAGCAGCTGGGACCACAGGCCCTCACCACCATCCCTGGCTGTCTCTGATATTTAAAAGCAAAAATCCTGAGAGGAATAGAGGCTAATTGAATTGGTATCATCAGATGAATAACATTAATAAAACTAGGAAACATACTATATAACTGCAAATCTGAAAAAAATAACTAAATCTCTTCAAGTGCTTTTTGTAAAAGTTTGGATTCTATGCTATAAGATTACATTCTAAAATGCTCTTATTTTTCTAAGAAAACAATATAGAAGAAAGAGTAATATTACATAGTCCTCATTATTTTTCTATATTAACTTTCTTCCTTCTGTCATAATTCATAAACTTTATTCCAATTAACAGCAGGCATTTATCCTAAATATTCTTGAATAATTCCAATTTCATGTAATTTTATCTCTTTCCATAAATTAAATTCATTAAATATAAAACCAAATGTGATGTGTTTTTTCTACCTTTGCAACAAATTCTGTGTTTTTCTAAAATAGTAATAAGAAATATTGTAGACCAGGTGACATAATGATATTTTTAATTCAAAAAATGTTGATTGGAATAATGAATATATTATAAGAATTAAGTAAGAATAAAATTATTCCTCTATCCAGGAATATATTTTTGGATGCAACATTATGACAGAACCTTGAAGAATATACTGCCAAAAAGAAATCCCATATGAATTATTTACCTATTTAATCAATAATATTGTCATGCTTCCTCTTCCTTATTGACTTACATTAAATAGAAAAGCCATTCCGACATGTCAAATATTAGACATTTTAAAAATTGCATGTTCAAATATGGTCATAGTGATGAAGTTACCAAAAATGATGCATACATTTTAAATAATATAAACTAATCAAGATAAAAATGCACACTTCACATGAACGTCTCTAATGCAACCTTGAATAAGTCGTTTCTCTATTTGTAACTCAGTTCCCGAGCCTAACATTTCTGCTCAAGAGTACTTTCTTTTAAATTGCGCTGTGTTCATGTATACTTGCTGTGTGCAATATAAATCATTTCTCTGTAGATCATAACGAACGTAATAGGTGTTCTATATGTACACAGGCTTATAATGAAACATAAATAAAATTGTGATTGTGAAAGATCTGTGTACACTGAAGAGAGGTTTAAGAGTACTTTATAAATCTATTTAATTTATTTAGAACACAATAATAGCAGCATCGTTTAGACATTTCTCATTCAGCATTAAGTTAAACGTAATCCCCTCTGTTGGTCAGTTTTGTACAGCTCCTCACTCTCCAGACTGAAGCACCACAGTTAAAAGTAGGGTCTAATTTTAACAAATCATGAGGCAGGCAATTTTTGTCTTTCTGCACTTTGCACTTTCAGGATGACTCTCCCCTACAATCTTCATCATGCCGGCACCCATTTCATGCCCCTTTTTTACGGATCGAGTGTCTAATTGGCTTTCAACTGGGGGATTAGCAGATACTGCCTAATATTTTCTAAGATAACTTGCAATTTAATAGCCACACTTTTAAAGACTAAAAATCATGCACACCAAAGGAGTGGATCTGTAACAGCAAAAATGACAAGCTCTTGGGATTTATTTTGGTACAATGAGTCCCACTGAAATTCCATCAACTCCTAAAACATAGATAGTATCCCACTCTGCTTTCTCTTGAGCTCAGTTCTGACAAGGCTTCATTTAACACCTCTTCCTTATGTCGAGACTTCTTACATAAGAAGCTTTTCTCCTTCTTTATTACTAGGATCAGAGACAATTAAACATTGGAGCAAGCTCATACACAACTTTACAAATAAAAATACATTTTAAAAGTATGCTAAGTGATGAAAAGCTGAGCAACTTTGTCAAAGCTTCATGACCCTGAAGAAATGAGCACTTAAGTTGAAGTTTCTTTCCCTCAGTATGTGTTTCATATTCACCACGTATCAATTACTGCCCTATTAAATCAAACCTGTGTGGGCAGACTGCAAAATGTGATGAGTCTGCGTGAAAGTTAATGATTCAGTACTCAAATAAGGCTTAGCTTCGACAAGGTCTTTGAGGTTCACATCTGATCACACCCACTGTGAACAAGAGCAGATGGCACGCCAGCAGCTGGCAGGGCATCTGCGCTGCGGGATTAGTGTGGCATCTCTGTACATGTTCAGGAATGGGGATTAAAAACTTCCAGGTTGGCAACTGCTTTCCTCACTCCTGCATTTTATATGTCATATGACTTCATCCTGGCTAAACATAACAGATGATGTTTCCATTCTCCCTGGATTTCACCTTGCAATATCATCGCGAGAAATATGGAAACAATCAGGATATTCTGCTTTTCAACATCAGTATGATCTAGAGCTAGGAGAAATATAAAAATGTCTTGGAGCCAAAATATCCAAAAAGAGACATTGGATAGCCCTCTTTGGGGTTACTCTTTGGAAGTTCTCTTTATATATTCTCTAGATGCATCTTCCAAGTACCCATCAATACATGAGTGGATTAAGAAAATGTGGTGCATCTATATATATGTGTGTGTGTGTGTATATATATATATATATATATATATATATATACACACACACATATATATACACCATGGAGTACTACTCAGTCACAAAAAACAATGGTGATCCAGCACCTCCTGTATTATCCTGGATAAAGCTGGAGCCCATTCTCCTAAGTGAACTATCATGAGAATGGAAAAACAAGCAGCACATACACTCACTATCAAATTGGTACTTATTGATCAACATTTATGTGCACGTAAGGAAGTAACGTTCATTTGGTGTCAGGCAGATAGGATGGGGGAGGAAAGGATGGATATATTGACACCTAATGGGTTTGGTGCACACTGTCTGGGGAATGGACATGCTTGTAGCTCTAACTCAGGCAGTGCAAAAGCAATATATGTGACCTAAACATTTGTACCCCTATAATATTCTGAAATAAAAAAAAAGAAACCCTAGGATGTATCCTTAAAATGAGAAAGACTTTGCCTGGGTCCAATGGAAACCAGAAAGCAAAAGGAGGACTAAGCTATGAGCTGCGCTGATGTGATGGAACTGTCTTTCTGTTCTCTTTTGGATTTACTTTCACAGTCTCTGTGAAGTATATCAGTGTATCTGCTGCTGGCAGAAGTTTGTTATGTGGTAAATTTTTCCAGGTAATAAGAGAAGGTGTGAGTGGCCAAGAACCATGGACCAAGTTTGGAAATCATTTAAAAAATAACCCAAGTGGCTAGTTTCTACCTGACCACCAATGTTTGCATTTGACTGTCTGACATTCCAAAATTTTCCCTGGTTCTTGTCATTAATCTCCAGGCTACACCCAGCATTTCTGTAACAAAGAAAAAAAAATGTGTATTAGGAAAACAGACTAGGTTATGGAAGGAGCTCTTCTTTCAATAATGGGAGCTGGGTATTTAGAGGCCAGTCCCACCACTGTTACATGAAGGGAAACCCACGCTGTAAGGTTTGATACACTCTTTAACCTGTGTTCATGGGTTCCAATGATGAACTTCAGTTGGTGAAGGAATCCCCCAAAATAGAATGCTAACTGCATGTGTAACTTTCGGGGAAAATATTCAATTGCCTTTTATCAAAATTTAGGATAGGATCTATAATCCCAACAAATTTAAGAGCTGCTAAAGAAAGAAAATCTTTGACATTCTCTGTAGTTCTATGCTTCTGAATTTCATACTCTTTATGTTAAGATAAAATTAATTGATATTTTCTGCAAAGTATGATTGGCAATTATAATAATAGTAATATAAATAGATCACATTTTTGAGTATTTATAATATGCCAGGCACTTTTCTGTATAATCCTTATCTCATTTAATGCACAAAACAGCCTTATGAAATAGGCATTTTTATTGCCATCTACATTAGGAAACAGAGACTAAGGGAAGATAGCTGGTTTTACAAAGATCTTCCAAAGATGAAACAACTGGGAAGTGGCAGAACCTGTATTAAAACCTACATATTCTAACTCCAAAGTTGGTGCTTTCATGATTGCATTTTATGACATGTTCACAGAGACATGATTATGTAGCTTCTTCCAAGAAACAAAGCAAAATAAGTACTTTCTTTGGAGATCCAGGACCATTCATACAGTATAAGAAAAGGGAAAAAAAATCTCATTTTGCCTTCCATCATTTTAATCTATTTGTATTTTGAATTAAAACAAGTATCAAACAGTAAAAGAAAGAAAGAAGAAGGCACAGAATAGCGTGTGTAGAGTTGGAGTATGGTCTAGACAACCAGAGCCAACAAAACAGCCTTAGCCGTTTTGGGTACCAGCTTGTGGGCAATATAAATTTCTCACTGTCCAAGCTCCCTTGCACCCAATCTTCCTTCTAAAGCACAATGAAGCTACAGGACACTCAGTCACTTGTATTTTTCCACCCTGTAGATTTTTGTGCTACTGATGTTTAAGAGACTGCAGTTGGGGAGGAGGTGACCTTTGCAGAGCCAGCTTCCTGGTGTGTGACCTGTGCAGTCACACAGGGCCCCATGCTCAGAAAGCCTTGCGATTGTTTCAGTGTTCTGCTCTATAACTACCTCAAAATTTTTAATAATGGATGGAAAAAGGGCTGTACATTTTCATTTTGCTCTGTACCCTAAAAATTATGTAGCTTGTCCTGTGTCTTGGTTTGAAGTTTAAGCACTACATAATTTTCGTTTTGTTTTAATTGAGTTGCCAAGCTTTATTCACTTTAAGGGTTGCAGCTTAGAGAGGGGGATAAATAAGAAGGTGACTCTTAGCTGTCTATACAGTATCATCAACTATCCAACCATCCATACTACCTGCTATATCCCATTTCATCCCTTTAATCCAATGTATGCTAAAGGTAAAGATATGCCTTAATCTTCATCAAACTGATACTTCCATTTTTACAGTTAATCAATTCAGTTCAGTGAGGCTGATTCAAGTAGTGAAAAAGGATTCAATTAAGCTGTTTCCACTCTGGTCCTGAAGACTGTCTGTCATGCACAGAAACACAGTCTGATGAGAGTCTTTGTGCTCGATAGGATGCCTTCTGAAGGTGACTGAGGGCTACTATTTGGTGTCTGAACAGGCCAAACATGCTTAATCCACCCATGTGTGTTTCCTGTCTCTAAAGTGCTGACATACAACACTATATACTAAATTAAACATCTATTCCCTGGATATTTTTAATTTACTGAGCATTGGAAACTTTATTCTAACTCAGTTTTTCTTAAACTTTCCAGTACAAGAACCACTTCAGCAAGAGCAAAGGATATATTACCTCCTCTTCCTTGTTAATGCTAACACCACCCAAATAGCCATGGGACATGCACTCTCATGGGCACTTGTAATTTATTTAAAATACAGATTAAAATAGATTTAACCTATTTTCTCTGGGAAATATGTATTAAATTTTTAAAATACATTTTTATTTGTAGTTTTATACTTGTCTTCTGAAAATCTTAAACATCTTTAGAAAAATTTACAGAACTCTCTTAAAAAACCACTATTCAAACATCTTTCAAACATAAAATCAGGATTATGAGAATGTGTTTAAAAGTACCTTGAAAACCATAAAGATTAATAAAACATTGATTACTCTTCTAAGAGTGATTATTTCAAGTTCCATTCAAAGCAGTGTGTATTTGTAAGAAATATCGGCTTAGATGCTCAACAGTTTATTTAAAGTCATGTAATTGGTCAGTATGTTAAACATAAGTTCTACAGTGAACAATAAAAAGAAGGGATGAAAGAAGTTTTGTTTGATTTGAGAGTTGTAGTAAGGTCTCCCTGTGATGAAAATTCACAGTTCAGAAACAATGCCTAAAATATTATTACTAGAAACACGGTTTCAGGCAAGGCTTAAGTAAGTCCCCTACCCAGACTCTCACACACTGCAGTCAAGGTGTTGGCTGGGCTACATTCTCATCCAGAGGTTTGACTTGGAATAAATATGCTTCCAAGCTCATTCAGTCTCTCCTTGGTTGCATTTCTCTGGGTGTCGAGATTGTATCTACTAGTGTCTCCTGGGAGAGACAGCATATTAAGAAATATCTCAGATGAGCTTAAGCTTTCCAATAGTCACATGAATGCAAGGTCTCAAAGTAAGATGTGCATAAGATGATGAAACCAAAGCCTGCTGTTAGTTGGATTTATAATATAAGATTCTTTTTCTAAAGAGAGTTGATATGAAAGAAGTATGTAAGAGGGTCTCAGAGGATCCAGAGGATGGCATGAGGCCACTGAATGTTGCAGAGAATTGTATAGATAGATTATTATATTAAGGTGTGTCAAGGGTTATAGACAGGAGCAGAAAAATGGAAGTAGGTTGTCATTTTTCGCTCTTCATAATTTTTTTTTTCTCTGAGAGTCAGTTCAGATGGAAATCTTAACACAAACTGGTCATAAGAAACAAGTTTGACATCTATCAAATTAGCACAGTGTACTCTGGTTGCTCTGGGTGGAATCTCTGAAATGAGGTAGAGTCAAAGATCAGTTACTGTCTTAGAGGATCCTTTCTCCACCAGACCTGTCAGTGGAATACAGTAATGGCTGCTGTATGAGGAGTTCATAATATGTACCAGAAACTCTATGTTTATTATCTCATTTAATCTGAAAAGAGCTGTGTGAGTAGATATTACCATCTGTGATGGACATAAGGAAAGGTAACCTTCAGTGAATCATGCCCTTGCATAAGCCCCTTTACCTGACTGCAACTGAAATCTGTGACTTGATTCTAACCAATAAAATATAACACAAGTGATGGGCTATTGCCCCTTTGAGTAGGTTACATAAGATGTCACTTCTATGATGACATTATGTTATATAAGATTTTGTCTTTGTAGAATAAAGCTAGAGTCTCTCCTTGCTGAATTTATGAAGTAAGCAGCCATGTTGAGGAAGCCTATGTGGCAAGAACTTATAAGCAGCCTCTAGGAACTGCAAGACCTGGGGACAGTCAACAACCAACAACTAGCAAATAGCCAGGATGCTCAGTCATATGACCTTAAGGAAATTAAATCTGCCAACTACCTCAGTGAGCTTGGAAGCATATCTATCTCCAATTATGCCTCTAAATGAGAATTCAGCCAACAACTGATTGCAGCCTTGGATGACCCTGAGCAGAAGACCCAGTTATGCTGTACCCAGACTCCTGACTTATAGAAACTGCAAGATGATAAATGGATATTGTAAGATACTAAGTTTGTTATGCATCAATAAAAAAGGTGACATACCATTCTATTTTGTAATGGGAACTAAATGTCAAGCAGGTTAAGCATGCTCAGTCATTTAGATTCAGGAATCAAACCAGCATCTATCCAGTATCTAAGACTGTGTTTCTTCAATTTTTATCTGTACAATCAGCCAGTGAACTTTTGCTCCTTTCCCTGAAACCTCAATTTCTAAGTTTTCTACATTTGTGTTGTTTTTTCTTCAGCTTCTCAAATTTCATTGTCCTTTACAGGAAATTACCCTCCATCACTATGCTTTATGACTGACTTTGAACCCAGACCCTGGGCTAAGATTTGGCTGCTGGTATGCATCCATTTGATTTGGCTAAACTCTGAAACTATTTCAGGGATTTTTCACTGATTATCCATTGCATTAAAAAATTCACAAAATAAAAATTTGAAAGGTTCTTAATTCATTTTTCTTCCAAGATGCAAAAGTTTAACTGAACTATTTATAAAGTTTCTCTCTTCTTGGCAAGGAAGGACTTTCAAAAGTAGAGTTGTTTTCCAGTCTTCCTATCTTTACTGACAGAAATAATGCTTTTTACTGTTACATTCTTACAGTTTTATGAAGGGAAAAATTATATTATACACCATTATGGACTGAATGTGTTCCCCCCAAATTTATATTAATACTATGAAGCCCTACCCCCTAGTGTGGATATATTTGAAGATGGGACTTCTAAGGAAGTAATTAAGGTTAAATGAGGTCATAAGGGTAGGGCCCTGATCAAATAAGATTAGTCTCTTTAGATGAACAGACACCAGAGAGATCATTGTCTCTCTCTATGCTCACACTAAGAAGTCACATGAGAACATAGCCTGAAAGGTAGACATCGGCAAACCAGGATACAACCCTCATAGGAAACTGAACCCCAATGAAAATTTGATCTTTTACCTTCTATCTTCCAGAACTGTGAGAAAATAAATTTCTCTTCCTTAATCTACCCAGTGGTATTTTCTTATGGCAGCTCTGGCAGACTGATACCTTTCATTAAAAAAAAAAAAAAAAACAGAAACCTTCAGAATTATCGAACAAAAAATTATTTCTGCTTAAGTATTAAGGTATAAATTGTCAAAACTTATCACATCAAATTAGCTGAAAATTTTCTGTAAAAGACAATTGTCAGAGCACTACTTCATTCAGATTATGACTTAATAAATCTTGGGAGAGACTCGGGAATTTGTATTATAAGAAATACCAAAGTACACTGGATGATTCATTCAGTTGCTGAGATGCTTGGACCATACCTTGAGAAGCACTGTTCTAAGTATTCTTATCTCTGTGTCTCTAGCAGATTGTGATGATGGTGTATAGAATGATTCTAAGCCAAGTCAAATGCATACTTACTTATTATTCAAGAGGAAACAAGGTACTTAGGACTTATAACTCTGAATGTATATGTTTAAATATAATCACTGAAATTCTCTCTTGCAATTAAACAACAAAGATGAGATTGTTTTAATTAATTTTTCTACTCCATTTGCCATGTTTGTTTTTGCCCTCAAATAAAATATGCATGGGAATATTCCTTTTCATGTTTACTTTGCAAAGTTAATGTACATTTAGCATTAAGGTAAAGAATCCTGAACGTAAGAAATTGAATACGAAACAGATGTTGGGAAATTAGTGCAATCTAAAAGGCAGTCTACCTTCATTTCTATTATAAAGAGACCCACATCGGAACCCCTGTTGTGGCTATATTCTCTCAACAGAAGTTTCATTTGGATTTTTTTCCAGTAATGAAACCCAAGTCGGGAAGTTTTCAAGCTGCTGATACTACTACAAAAACTGTGCATTCTTTTAGGCAAGTGTTATTTTGAAAATACCTGCCCCATTCAAAAGATTGCTCCAAGGCACCAAAGCAATAGAATATTTTCAAGCCCGGCTGCCCATATCATCCCCCTTCTGGTGCCCAGTTTAACACTCTACAGCAAACACATGAGCTACTTGCTAAAGAAGAGGTTCTCTTTTTGAAAATTTGTTATTTACTAAATCCTGTGTTTCTCAGAACATTTCCCACATGTGCCCTTCAAATCTTTACTTTGTAGATTCTCAGCTGAGAAGACTACTACAGAAATATTAAGAAAGACCTACCATACTGAAAATCAATTGGGTTAACCCTTCTAAAAAGGTATGTCAGGTCAAATGAAACAAAAGGTTATTATTTTTATGCATTAATTTCCAGTTGGGTTTGAGAACCAAAATTACCTTTGTGATCTGATTTTTCCAAAGAAATAGTTTGACTAAGTTGATTAATGAGATAACCAGTCAGAAGTCTAAGCAAAGTGAAGGAATACAGCAGACATATCAAACATTAAAGACTTATTTTCTCCACATTCAGAAAAAATCATTTAGCAATATTTTTAAAAATAGAGGACTAGACAAAATAACCTTGTTAAACAATCAATATTCTGTTACCATTTTGTATATTTTTAACATATCAAGGCCTACTCTTTTCTAAACTTTTTTGCAGGATTTATCTCTTTTAAATGTTCATTGATAATTTTCTTAAGTTGCAGAACTTTAAGATTTAAACCTAGTCCTGGCTTTTTTTTGTTTTGTTTTTCTCAATTTGAACTTCTCTTTTATTCACTGATCAAATCTCACACATCACAACCTTTCTCATAGGTTTTAATATTGTTCTAATATTCTACATCACTATTCCAATGTTGATTTCATAGGTCAGTTATATATTATCTTATATAAAAAATAATCTCCTCTCAAATATGCATGATTATTTTAGATAAATATAATTTTTATTAACCAATTTATTATAAAGTAAAACAACAAAGCAAACTGAGTCCTAACAATGAGATTTATGGGATTGATGTGGCATAATGTGGTTAATGCTTCTAAATAGCTATGCATCTTTTTTTTGGAGCTACATCTTCACATCATTTTTCCCCAAAAATTGTTTAATGAAACAATATTTTCACTATTTTTAAATTAGTGTTAGAAAAAGAATGGACACATAATCAAATCAATGTGAAAAGCACTGTTACAGTTAAACAAAGTCCATCAGAACTATATATTTTAAAATTTATCTTGAAATAGGTAAGGCATACAAAAAATATCTGTTTCAAAATTTTAATATATGTGCCAGCGCTACACAAGAACTATGATATTATTTTGTGTTTCATTGCAATTTTTGGTATATGTGCTAAGAGATCAAGCAAAATTGATTTGTTTTTTTGTCTTTCAAGGTATCTTAGATCATTGAACATGCTAATATATTTCATGGATTTCTAATGGGAGGAAGAAAATGCAGCATTAACCAAATATATTTGACAACGAATCCCTCCCATTTTCTCACCTGCTGTGCTCATCCCATCCCTCTAACACTTCCCTAAAATAATACCCTGTAGTGTGTGTGAGAAAGTTTGTTCTGGGGTGAACCTTCAGAGTCTGACATACCAAAGAAAACAACTGTAAACACAGCACAGCACAGTGGACAGAGCTTTGGAATAAAAAAAAGAATTGGTTTTTAATTCACTTCCTAATTATGCAACCTACTTGCTGAATTACCTGTGAGTATTCCTTTAAATTTGTCAGTGATGCAGTTTCATCATCTATCAGATGGAGAAGACAATGACATGTCTCTCCTTGAGTGGTACTGATACTTAATATGACAACCTGTGTAAAAGTCCCTGAGCATCATCATAGTTTGTATTCATGGAGCACCTACGAAATGCTGTGGTCCAGCAGGGTTGGGGAACATGTGGCGTTGGGGCCACATGTGGCCTTCTGGATCTTTGAAGGCAGCCTTTTGACTGAATCGAAATTGTGCAGAACAAATCCTTTCAATAAAGGGATTTGTCCTGTGAAGTTTGGATTCAGTTGAGGGGCTGCACTTCAGGATCTGGAGGGCCACATGTGGCTTTGAGGCTGCAAGTTCCCTAATTAGTAAGTACAGCAGTAATCAGAGAAAAATTAGATTACAGGTTATTTGTTGTGAAAATTTCCTGGTTTTAGCAACTGCTCTCCTCTTTAGAATGAAATTTGTGATCACTTTTAATCAAGGTTTTTTCCTGAGTTTTAAGCTGTTTTGAATCAGGGTTTCTCATTTATCTTTTTATGTATGTACTCAAATAATAGTATTAATAATTGACCAATATTGGTAAATTTAGTTGAAAAATGTTATGTTACAGTGTTGGTGATCAATCTTTTCCAATTATTCATATCTAGCACAAGCTTTTATCTAGTTATTAAATTATAAATGAATATAATAATTTAAAATTGTATATTATAAATAATACATTACTATAGTTATTCATATATTTTTACATGTAGTTACAATTTAAGATCTAACTGGCATGAAATACAATACTTATTAAATCTTATTCATCAGTTTCTTTGGAAATTAATGTTATATATTATATTGTAATATTGTAATATAATATTGTAATATTATAATAATATAATATATTATATCTGTGTCTAGAGAGTTGGGTCATAAAGTGGAAGTAGATTATGTCCTTCTTATTTAGGAGCATATGACTTCCATAAACATGGTATTCACTGTCTTAAATTTAAAATAGGTGATTTGTTTAATATTATCTACTAGTAGAAATTCAAAAATCAATTTCAAAAAAATTCATTCACTAAATCCCCAGAAATAAACAATTGTCACAATCAGCCACTAACTATAAGTTCCTGAAAGTGACATCATTTATAAATGAACAAAAACAGCTTTCTGGATCAATAATGTTTATGTATCCATTGCGTACAAACCACACACAAGTTAACCATTGTAAAAAGGGTAAAATGATGCTCTGCAAGACAGTGAGAAAAAAACACAAGGTGTTTTATAGAGAGAAATCTGAATAATATAGTCTAATCTTAAAACTTTAACCCTGAGGCATAGACATTTTCCAAGGCTTTGGATTAAAATTCCAAAATTTCAGTACACTGGGACATAAGATAACATAGAGATCAGATAAATGCTATATTAATACATAGAGACAGAGTCATTGTCAACAGACTCTGTAACCTGTGTAGTCATTCAAGGGTTCTGCACTTGATTTAACATTCTGCTTTTGCTATCTTGAAATTCATCATAATTTTAAATTTTAACTTGTGTGCTATAAATAAAGAACAATGGGACAATGGAGCATATGCGAGCAGAGGAGACAGGCTGAGTGCACCCAGAGGCTCAGGTGGCCAGAATGGTAGACAACATGCACCCAAGCAGATGACCTGGCTGCAGGATGTACATGTCAGGGGCGGTCCAGCGCAGCACGGGGATCCTGAGGGAGTAGCTGGGACTGGGATCTGGACCCAAATTGGTGGCAAGAATAACAGCAATGGTGGCAACTGCAGCAACAGAAATAAATGGCAGCAGCAGCAGAGTAATGGGATGCCAGCTTGCACGTCTATTCCCAGCGCCTGTCCCTGCCATATCTGCACAAATATTATCTCTCCAGCCTGAGTGCTGAGACAGGAATTGCTAGTGCTGAGGCAGGAAACTTTGTCAGTAAATTATTGCAAAATAAAAGTGTATACCTGGACATTGCAATAAAGCATATTAGGGAGTTATTGGAAAGCAAATATCCATACGCAGACAAATAGAAATTTAATTTAAAGAGTGTCACATTTGATAGAAAAAAACACTACTTTCATGTGAAGCTTCAAATGAATCATGAATAATGAGAAAAGAATTTACTTAAATTTTTCTTGTAATTGAAGGGACAATAGAAAGAATGAACAGGCATTTTAAATTATAAACAGACCATGAAGCCACTTTTGTTTTTTCATATAACTTCTGCCAGTTACAAGGAATGCCAGAGGAAACATCAAAATGCCATTGTACAAATTTGTGTTTAAAATTAAATTTAGACTTTTATGGAACTGATTCTTATGAAAAGTTAAGTATTTTTAACAAAAATTTTCCTCAGAAATCATAGGTTCCATGCACAAAAATTTATAGTTTGAAATAATTTACTAAAAACTTATTCAAGGTCTAGTAACAATTACACCAGCAGAAATATTTTTTTAATTAAAAATTATCAAGAATTATTTGATAACATTTTGCAGCCAATGTTGCTTTCATTTATATAGATTAAAAATGAAGCTGCTAAAGGTATAAATTTGATTACCTGATAAATAAAGTTTAAGAAAGCAGATCGGAAAATTCAAGATATAACATTAGTAAAGTATTATAATTTTATGTCATATATGAGAAAGTATATTAATACATGCCATTATCATTATGTAAGCTCTGAGACCAAACCATTATTTTTCTGATATTTTTAAGTTTATGTTGTTACTCATGTTTCATTATTATATTGTGTTTTATAAACAATAAAATGTTTTTAGAGAAAAAGATTTATATTTTAGTATTTTTAACTGTATGTCTTCCTTACTGTTTTTTGAATAAGGGTCTTAAATTTCATATTGTACTGGATCCCATAAATATTATACTCAGCCAAATATAGAGATATCTTAATTCATTTCCACTTATTCATTCTATCTTATTTGTTATTTCGCTGACAATTCCAAATTCATCACATCAAACATTTTGAAGTTTTTAACTTGATAGGAAAGAATATAAACAGATGGAATGGAATTTGAACTAGTTTCTTTGGTACTCAAATTATATCTCTTCCTTTAACCAGCTGTGAAACTTCAAGCAATGTACTTAATATTTTCAAAACCTTAATTTCTTCACATATAAAAGTAAGATGTGGTTTGTGTATTGTAACCTTTAGTTTTCTACCAAATACAGGCACCATGGATGGTAAAATGCACTCAGTAACTTCGCAAAATAAAGTTAGTATCTTGGCAAAATATACTTAGTATCTTTTTTTGTCATTTGATTTTTTTATTTCAGCATATTATGAGGATACAAATGTTTACGTTATGTATATTGCCTTTGTTCCACCTGAGTCAGAGCTTCAAGCATGTTCATCCCCCAGGTGGTGCTCACTGCACCCATTAGCTGTGAATATACCCATCCCTCCTTGCCCCTCCCACCCGCCCGACACCTGATGAATATTGCTACTATATGTGCACATAAATGTTGATCAATTAATACCAATTTGACGATGAGTACATGTGGTGCTTGTTTTTCCATTCTTGTGATATTTCACTTAGTAGAATGGTATCTTTTCTCCGAAAATTGTCTTGGGCATCAGCATTACTTTTCCACACAATACTATTAATTCTCAGTGTAGATGGAGATCCCCAGACATTCTGTGAAAAACATTCAGGCACAATGTTTCCTTCAGCTTTTAAATTCAGCTTTTAAAAAGGTGAAAGTACTTTAGAATGTAAGCTCGTTTTTATACTGCTCAGTTAGGATGGGAGTTGGTTTTTGGTAATTTCTAATAAATCAAACTGGAAAGACATTTATGCATATGTGAATTTCCAGCAACTAAACTATACCAGTATGAAATTTTTTTCCTTCATAGACATTTCCGTTCTCAGGGAAAATACATAGGGTTGAGACCCTACCAGTCACTCAATTATTTTTCTTTATAGAACACATACCAAAAGCATAATTTTTTAACCAAAGGAAAGAATATGCTAATTGTTCACTTACTACAAATCATTTGTTCCATAAATAACATATTTGATCATATAACTATGTATCATAGAAATAATTGTATCTTTTCAAAAGATTATAAAAATTGAAAGATCGTATCATTACACAATTTTAAAAAGATAAAATCTGAACTATATTTTTCTCTCTGATAATACATAAAGTTTTCTTTTTATCAGTAGTTTATTCTAGTCATCTCCATTATCAATGTGAAAATGGTAAGGAAAATATAACATAGGAATTTAAAACACCAACTATAGAGTCCTGTTTGTGTCTTGAATATATCACTTTCCTGCCAAATAACATGGTGCAATTTATTTTAGTTATTTAATTTATATACAAAGTGAAACTTAATTTGGTTTGGAATTGATTTGAATATTAAACTAAATTAAAACATAAAAACGTAGAAGAGACCAAAACAAAGCAAACAAAAAAGGAGTAAATTAAAGCAAAACAAGGAACAGAAAACATTAATATTATCAATATCCTCAAAGAGATAAGAGAAAATATATCTTTGCCACACATGTGAATGCTGTATTTTTAAAAATACATAATAAAAGAATAAAAGCTCTTATAGGAATTTTTGAATTTTTGAAAATATATAATGAAAGAATAAAAATCTTATAGGAGCAAAAAATAAATGAGTTATGAGATAAAGTTGTTGACACTACTGACAAAGTAGGGAAAAAAGATAAAAAAGAATATTAAGGATAATTAAAATCAAGGATCTAGGAGGTTTAATATCTAGATAATAAGATTTTCAAAAATAGAAATCAGAAAAAATGGAGGAAAAGTAATAAAAGACATAATACAAGAAAATTTCCCAGAATTCACAAAAAGAAGGTAATCTTCCAGATTTAAAGTCTCTATGAGAAAAATAAATGGGAAGAGATTCACAGTAGGGAATATTATCATGTTGTTTCAAAACATGATGGGTTAAGAAAAGAAACTAAACCTTCAAAGAAAAGAAATACATCTTTTAAATAGATTGTGAAATCAACCACAACAGTACAATATGACAGAAGAAAAGATAGTTTCATACTTGCAAGTTTTCAAAAATGTACCTCTACTACATACATCCATCTGAAAGCTACAGGATGCATCAAGCCACAAAGAAGTGAAAAAGAACTAAAGTTATCTAGAAAACAGAGGATCCAAAGGAAAAATGAGGCAAACAGAATTTACGGGAGAGTGGTTAATGGCAATTCTAGGAAAACATCTGATGATTAGGCCAAGGGGACAGGGAGTCCAGATCAAAATAAGAAGACAGAAACCTCCAGAAAGAATGCCATTAACAGACAATAAATGGAACTGATAGAATACATGAAATATTAAACTATTAAGTGTAATTTTATAATTTTTTTTAATAATTTGAGATAAATGAATAATAGGTAAAAAGAACAAGAAATGGTGAGGAAAGACGGAATTATTGTCCCCACGAAGATAAACAACAATGAATATTGTTTTAGAATATTTAATGAATGAGACATGAACAATATTGTTATACTCACAATTGATTTAAAAAACTTGTGATATGCTTATTTAAAGAGTATTGGGTTAGCAGGGGGACCTCAGGAGAGTGATACTAAAGAACTAAAATATCAGCGTTGATTTTAAGATGTCAAAAGTAAATATCAAAGTAAAAAAACATGATATAGTTGAATATATGGATATGTGTATGTATGTGTGTGTATATATATATAAAAGTTACAAAGAAAATGTAATTTAAAGTGGTAGCCTCGAAGAAGTAGAAATTAGGAATATGGAAGAATAAAGAATCATTGTCATTGTATGACTGGTGGCACTATCTGACTTTGTTTAAACTGTGTATATATTAGTATATGTGTGTATATATAATAAACATGTTACCATATCTTAATAAAATTAAAAACTAAATTTGAAAACTAATAATAATGTCATGTGAAACATTTAACATAGTTGTGACCAATTAAGGTTAGTTGTTTTTTAAGAAAATCTATTCTAAACATCAGTCTATGGGAAATTTTTAAACCCAGGGAATGTTTTTTATGCCATTCTAACGTTCATGAGACATTTTCCTTTTAATCCATTAATATTTGATCAAGGAATATAGATTAATTTCACTCAAAAAAAGAGCATGTTTATACTTTGTAGAACTTACAAAATTTGAGTATTGTAATATCTTCTCTTTTACATTATCTACATGACTGCTTATTAAATTTAATATGCATATAAATCACCAGGGACTCTTGTAATTTAGATCAATAAATATGAAATGGCCAATTTGGAATCAAAAGTTTATTATATCTCAAACAAGGAGCAACAATTAATCAAAGTACGTGCCTAAACTATAGACACAGTTTTGCCATCGTAACTGTGGGTTGTTTATGCCAGCAGGAAAGAACCCTGGAGAGCAAGTGGCAATGAAATCGCAAAAAGCGTTTTCATAGCTTGTTGAGAATTGAATATTTTTCCTTGCATGAAGTGGTTCAAAGCCTGGAATAAGTGGTAGTCAGTTGGTGCAAAGTCAGGTGAATATGGTGGATGACAAAGAATTTCCAAGTCCAGCTTCTGTAGTTTGAACAGCATCGTTTGGGTGACATGTGGTCGAGCATTGTCTTGAAAGAAGATTGGCCTGTTTCTGTTCACCAATCTGGGCTGCTTAATCACAAGCATCCTCATCATTTCATCCAACTGGTTGCAGTGGACATCCATTGTAATTGATTGACAAGGTTTCATGAAGTTGTAGTGGATAATACCAGCACTGGACTGCCAAACAGACACAATCAATTTTTTTGATGAATATTGTGCCAAACACTTGTGATTGTCAAAAAGAATACATTTTTATCACACATAACAATGTGGTGTAGAAGGGGTTCACCTTTATGTTGTGACAATAAAGAAAGGCAAGCTTTGAGACAATTTCTCTTCTGACGCTCATTTAATTCATGTGGTAGCCATCTACCCAGCTTCTTTACCTTGCCCATTTGTTTCAAATAGTCCAATATTGCTGGAATAGTAATGTCCAACCTTGCTGCTAGCTTACTCCTGGATTGAGATGGATTCGCTTCCACTACAGCTTTCAGCTCATCATTATCCACGTTGGTCTCAGGTCACCCATGTGGCTCATTTTCAAGATTAAAATCACCACAACAAAGCTCAAATCATCGACATACTGTGCATTCATTAGCCACATC
This sequence comes from Avahi laniger, assembly GCA_963575035.1. Classification (NCBI taxonomy): domain Eukaryota; kingdom Metazoa; phylum Chordata; class Mammalia; order Primates; family Indriidae; genus Avahi; species Avahi laniger. Next base: position 27,211 of record CAUYSK010100837.1, read on the forward strand.
CTTCCCAAACACTTTGTTGATATCTCCAACTGTATGTGCTGCACTGGTTTCAGGACAGAACTCATACTCAAAAATAACATATATTTTTGACTTATCCTGTGGTTTCACAAAAATTGCTCTAAAGAAATCTGACAGATAATCACAAGCCAAACCATGCATTTGAAAGACTGAGGATGTACCTTCACAATAAAAATAAAATAAGAAGTATCAAAGTGAAATGTCAGAGATATCAACTGTCAAATTTAGTACTTATGGAAATAGAACATTTCATAACTAGTAACCTAACATAACGAGAATGGTTTGTGTGACATTGGTGCAATGGCAGCCAAGGAGAGTGGACTGGAATGTGATGCATCAACAATGACAACTTCACTGTACTAGTCAGCGGAGAGCTAGACACCATTGAGTGAGCGTGTGTACTGTGTGGCCATCACATTCAAAATGATGAACGAGTAGAACAACAAATCTGCACCAATTTTGCATTAAGCTTGAACATTCCTCCCTGGAAAACATTCAGATGATTCAGAAGGCTTTGGGGGACAATACAATTAGTGCAGCACAGATAAAAGTATGGCACAAATGTCTCAAAGATGGTCGAGAATCTGTTGAAAGCGATCCATGTTCTGGAAGGCCTGTAATGAGAAGAACATCTGAGAATGTTGAACATGAGTGGCTTAGGTTAAGAGATGCTGAGAGAACTGTGTGAGGTCCCAAGGTGGCTACTTTGAAGGGGACTGAGGTGTCATTGTCCTGCGTAAAATGTTTCTTGTATCTTGTATCATCTTCAGTAAATGTCTCTATTTTTCATCTTATTTATTTTTTTTTATTTCAGCATATTATGGGAGTATAGATGTTTAGGTTACATATGTTGCTCTTGCCCCCCTCCAAGTCCGAGCTTCAAGTGTGTCCATATCTCAGATGGAGCGCATTGCACTCTTTGTGTATGCATATACCTGTCCCCTCCTCCCTCTTCCTCCTTCCCCCCTGCCTGACATCCAATAAATGTTATTATTATATGTGCATTTAAGTGTCGATCAGTTAATACCAATTTGATGGTGAGTACATGTGGTGCTTGTTTTTCCATTCTTGGGATACTTCATTTAGTAGAATGCGTTCCAGCTCATAGTAGGATACTTTCCAGACAGACCTTGTACTGTTATTTTTATCAATATTTTAGAGTGTATTCCTTCTACTTATAAAAAAAGTTAACTGTAAATCAGGCAGGTCCTTCAAGAGGTATTCCAGAAGAAAGCACTGTTATCATAGGAGATGATAGCTCCATGCACATTACTGCCCCTGCAGACCTTTCAGTGGAACAAGATACAGAGGTCGAAGACAGTGATATTGATGATTCTGACCCTGGGTTGTCCTAGGCCGATGTGTGTATTTGTGTCTTAGTTTTTATCAAAAATATCTAAAAGCAAAAAAAATAAATAAAATATTTTCAATATAGAAAATAGCTTATAGAGTAAGGATATGGAGAAAGATAATATTTTTGTACAGTTGTAAAATGTGTTTGTTTTTTAAGGTAAGTGTTATTACAAAAGAGTTAAAAAATTTAAAAGTGTTTATAAGGTAAAAATGTTATGATGAACTATTGATTTATTATTAAAGAAAGAAAAATATTTTTTATAATTGAGTTTGGCCTAAATGTACAGTGTTTATAAAGTCTACAGTAGTATTCAGTAATGTCGTAGACCTTCACATTTACTCTCAACTTACTTTCTGAGTCACCCAGAGCAACATCTAGTCCTGAAAGCTCCATTTATGGTACATGCCCTATACAGTATACCCTTTTTTTAATCTTTTATACCATATTTTTACTCTACTTTTGCTATGTTTAGATACACAAATGTTTACCATTGTATTAAAATTGTCTACACTATTCAGTACAGGAATATGTTGTACAGGTTTGTAGCCTAGGAGCAACAGACTATACCACATAGCCTAGGTGTGTAGTAGGCTATACCACCTAGGTTTGTGTAAGTACATTCTGTGGTATTCTCACAATGACAAAATCACCTAATGATGTATTTCTCAGAATCCCTTTAATAAAAGGACTTGTTCTGTGTAATTTGGATGCAGTCAAAAAGCCTCATTCAAGGATCCAGAAGGCCACATGTGGCCCTAAAAGCACTGGGTCCCCATTCCAACTGGCCTTTGAGATAGGTATTATTATTATTATTAAATAGTTTCATCTTATGGGTGAAGAAAATGAGTCTCAGAAAAATTATATAAATTCCCCAAGGTCACATACCTAGTTAATGACAGAGCTGGTATTCTTACCTAGGACTTTATGACTCTAAACAAGGGATTTTCAAATTATGCTGTGTCATTTCCAAACATCATTTCATATCGATGGTTCTCGAAGTTTATTTTCCAGATTAGAAGCATCAGCATCACTTGGAAACTTGTTAGAAATGCAAATTCTTGGGCTCCATCTCTGACCCACCGGAACAGAAACTCTAAAATAGAACCTAGCAATCTGTGCTTTAACAATTCTACTGGTAATTTTGATGCATATTAAAAAGTGAGCACCAGTGATGTATATTAAAATTAAGATTAGACATTAGTAATTTGATTTTTCTTCAATGAGGCATGATCAGAATTACATATTTGGACTAAGCAGGAAAGTGTCTAAATGGAATGATATTAAAGATTCCAGGAGGTATGCCTACCCAAAAGAATTTCTCCTTGACATCTTAAACCCTGGTTAAACTTCAACAGGGAACAAATTGTTTCATACAGTTAAGGATAAGGCAGAAATTGTACTTTAGATCACACTGTCTAGAAACTACATTCTGTGCTGCTACTTATGATAAATACTTTTATGTACCTTTTATTTTTCTTACTTTTTAAGAGAAGCTTTCCAAAGTTTCATTTGGTTGAATATCCTTATTGTAACGTAACTGTCAAGAAAATCGTATTCTCTGTCGAGAACCATGAGAGGTCCGAGATCTTACCCTAAGTGCAGACTAACAAGTTAGCCTTCCACAGTGTCATAGATGCTGTCAGAAGGCACCAGACTCCTAGGTCATGGAAAAAGGACTTTATCACTCACAGAAATAATAGTTGCTGGAATATCAGCTTTTTCTTATACAGGTTTCCAAACTCCAGTTCCTGCTAAGGGACCTGATGCAAACAGAGTCTGGTGATACTTGCATGCATAGCTGATCACATTACCGGAGAGGGATGCTGAGCTTATGGAACAGTACCGTTTTCAATGGACATTACATATGTTTGACCTTTACTTCAGAAGAAGCCACTAATCTCTATCTTTCAAAGCTATGAACAAACTTATTTTTGACTCTGAAGGGAGACACAATCTCTACCTTTCAAGATTGTTTGGTATGAAAGCATCCTTAAAAAAATATCCTGGAAAAAAAGCTTTCAGTGCCCCTGCTTGAAAGACATACAGAAACATAAAGGTACCTATGGAGAATTGTCTCCCAACGCCTTCATTGCATAAACGTTTGGCAAGAGTATCCCTCTCTATGAAAATGTCAACTGAATACAGCCAATAATTGCGTAGCAATAATACATTATATTTGTTCATAATGCAATTGCTTGTTAAATTTGTAAACAATGACATACACTGTATGGTTTTAGGTCTTTTGTAACTTGAAAGAAATCATATCCTGACCAGGAAATGTTCTAGATTCTCTGAAAAAAGATCTGCTTTATATAATACAACATCATATAGACATACATGCCATTTAATATTAAATTATAGATCAAGACTATATTTTGGAATCCTTCACTAAATCTCAGAATTCAGCATTTCTCATTATGCAGTGTTGCTTAGCGATGTGGCCTAGCAACAGATTGCCTCTAAAGAGGAGCCAAAGTATCAAATTGGAGTGGCCCAATAAGAGTCATTTAGAAAAACAGCAATTATTTGCAATGCAAGATATTAATGTCTGATACAATTAAGAGCAACACTTATTTCCCACTTTGGAATCAATTCTCTGGCTTAAGTGTTCACAACTTCCACCTGAATCAGGAGAAAAGAATAGAAGGGTGAGAGTTGGCTTTGGAGGAAGCCTGGGTGAATTGATGTGCCTCCATTTATATTTCTTTCTTTGTAAATACTGTCTCTGTAATTCAGGACTTTAACCTATGAACAGCGACTTTGGATGTGTTTTAGATTTTGATATCAGGTCATAGTTGTTGTTTCTGACCCACATTTCCTATTCTAACTGAATTAACATGCTATCTAAGTTGCTTGCTAAGGAGACATTTCTTTACTAACAGTAAGATTAATTTCAATATTCTACTGCTTTTCAAGTATCTTTTGAAACAAAGGGCAAATAAACTGAAATGGTAACAGGAAAGGGAGAAAGGAAGTTGAGAGAGAAGGAACGGGGGGAAGAAATCATGAAAATAACAAGAATTTAAAACAATTTAAAATGCATAGCTATTTAATGATTACGATAAACTTTGAGAGAGAAATATTAAAAGAAAAGAGAATTTTTCCAAGTTAAAAGTAGGCCCTGTTCCCAAAGAATATTTGTTTGGAATTTTGACCACACTTTACCAAATAAACAACAGTTCAAATATCAATGAACACAACAACATTTATGTAATGCACAACAGTGCTAAAAGCCCATTAACAGAAACTTAAAATAATGTTGAGGTTTCCAAGTTCTTACTTTCTTTGACTTTGTTTATTACTCAGAATTGCATTAGTGCATTAAAATTTATTTTCTTCATTCTTATGTCAAAAACTCATTCTTCAGAATTCCTCCTCTGATATTCATTTGCTTCTCTTCATAATTTTCTAATGTGCCATCTTTGGCAAATATGTCCATTTAAGTGTGCAGAGTAAAACATAAATTATTCTATAGATTCTCTAAAAAGTGTCTTTAACTATAGTGTTATAATACTATATTAATGTATATGGACAAAAATTCTTCTAATTATTTCCTTTTGTAAACCCCAAATAAGTGGTGTATAATCACACACCACTTGCAGAAAGTACTCAATATATGTTGCTACTTTTGTGCATTGACATGATAGTCATTTAAAGTATTAATAAAAATCAAAACAAGATTATTGCCCAAAGACTGCAGGAATGATATTCAATAAATCAAATGCTAGGAATGTATTTCAAACATTAATTGCTGGATAACAAATCACCACGAAATGTAGTGGCTTAAAACAACAGCCATTTGATTTAGTTACGATTGTGCAATTTGGGTTAGATTCTCATCCAGGCAGTTCTGTTGGTCTTTTCTAGAGCGGCTGAAATGGGTGAAGTCATTTGGCAGCTCAGCTGGGACTTGAAGATATAAGAGAGCTTCAATCACATTTCCGATGATTGGTGCTGTCAATCGGTTTGTCTCAAATACCTCAGCTGTGTACAGTAGGCTGGCAGACCTTCCTCACATGATCGTAGATGAATTCCAAGAGAGTACAGCAGATACCCTGAGGCCTATGGAAGCACAGTCCTCAGAAGTAAGACAATGTCACTTTTGCCATACTGATATGGTCAATCAAGTCACAGAGGAGTCCAGATTCCAGAGGTGGGAAATAGACTTCACCTTTTGATTGGAGAAGTGGTGAAATCATATCACAAAGGGGCATGAATATAGGAATAAAGATAATTAACAGTCATCACTACGAGTAATCTTTCACAAGACTGATTAAAGTTCATCCTAAGATTTATAAGTATAGCATGCTCAAAAATCAGAAACAGAATAATCACACACACAGACACACACACATATACACGATGCTCTTTCAAATTTAGGGTATCAGATATAACCTAGAGTCACGATTCTTTTTCTTTAAATCTTATGCTCTGAGAGAAAACACAGATAAATACCATCCAGGCATTTTGAGTCCATTTTTAACCTTTGAAACACATAATTAGTGACAAGGATGTACACAGATTGGAACACCAAATATTTTAAGAATTAAGATTCAAGTGGAGGATCCAGAATTTTAGAAATTTTATTAAACATATAAAAGTACACATCTCTGATGCTAAAAGATTTTTTTAAAATCTGTGTCTCAGGTAGCTCAATACAATTTGTTCCCCCTCCATTAACACAATCTTGCCCCAATGTGCTCTGCTTTCACTTTTGAAACTAGATCACTCAAAGAGAATGCTTAGATTATAAAATATACTAAGCATTTGTAGAACAAAGTCTTGACCACTGTTCTAAGCTATATCTACCACTTAGAGGAACTTGTATCATTTACCTAGCTAACAGGAAATGAGTAAAGCCCTCAATCAAGACCAATCAGTTATTTTTAGTGGATTTACAACACGGACTTCTTCCTAAAAAGATAGAGATCAGGAACTCAAACAATTCAGAAAGAATCCTACTGAAATATTTATTATGTAGTTTTACTAATTTTTTATTTGTGATGGCCCCTTAAGAGTCTGAAGTTAAAATTCAATTCCTTAAAGAAGAGTGTTCATTCTGAAAAACCCTTAGAATAGGCAAGACAGGCAATACAAAAACATTTTACTATGATAGGTCTTCCTTTATTTCTATGTTATTATGATTTGGCTTTAAATATTGTTTTTTCACCCTCACCATCTGGCATCTAATTTTTCCTAAATCTAGAAATAATCACCAGTTTTTATAAAATGTGCTCTACTAAAATGGAAAGAATCTAAATGCCAAATTCTGTATTCATCTCCTAAATATTCCTTTTCTAGAGAGAAAATACAGAACGTGGACCTCACCAGGTCCTAGAACATCAGAGCAAGATTGAATTGAAAAGCCAAATTTTCAGAAATGACCTAAAAGGAGGCACAAATAAAGGCAAATAGATCTTGAGAGCTCCATCCACACATAATGACTCCAGTCCAGTAATAATTTATTTATTAAATGTTAGCATGTTCTTTGATAACATGTAGGACATGAGGGAAATCAGCCCTTAACTCAGGGCTCGTGCTTCTAATTATACAAATGAATCTAGCATAAAGCATGAAAATTTGAATACAAATTACTCTCCTATTATGCTATATTTTGATATTTTTCTTTTGTTAATATTTTTGATGAAATAAAATATTTTTCAGACTCTGCAATTGAAAAAGTAAGAAAAAGAACCTAACAGGTTTTTTTAATTAAAAAATGTAAAAGGTTTTTCCACAACTAAAAACATTTACTTAGAAAAATAAAGCTTGACACTTTACATCCAATAATAAAAGGGACTAATAAAATATAAGTCCCTAAGAAGATTGACATAAATTCAAAAGGTTTACTGAAATTTCTAAGGTCAATGTAAAACAATAAGAAAATAAGTTGTGGAACCATCATAGTTTCTAGCTGGAAAAGTCTACTTTGTTCTGTGGCATTCTTCTGTCTTCTCTTCCTGTCAAGACTTAAACCCTACTTCCTTTTAGAGAAGGAACCTGGACAGATCTCCAAATTTTATGTTCTGTAGTTGAAGTTCTACTTTGTTCTAGATACTCTTGCTGCAGAGCTCAAGAAGGAGATAGAGTCAGAAGGAGCTTCAGAGAACATGAACCTTTTTAGAATTCTTTGTGATCAACATTCTGATGACGGAAGAAAAGAGATCATGGGGTGGGGAGTGTGAAGTCTATAAACTGAGACTCTTCTGACTTTCCATGAGCTAAGATAATTTACTAAAAAAAAAAGCCCAAAATATTTTCTAATACAAAGTAGAAAATATAATCCAAAAATATTTGGAAATTGAGATGACATAGTTATGTGAATTAGTATGTGTCATATTTAATATCTCATTTAGTAGAAAATAGTATCCCAAGTGCACATCATTTGATTTTAAAACACAAGAACACAAAGATTACATATTTTTTATAATACAAAGATTATATTTTATCAAACTTTGAATGATTTTTTCCATAAACACCATAATCTATATGCTGATACTAATGCCTTTCACTGAGTCCATATTATTTGGCAAAGTAACCAAGGATAAAGACCCTTTCAGGTTATAAACTATAAAAAGTACTAGAAAACACAATGGTGACAGTTTTAATACTTCTCCCTACTAATGAGAAGCTTTCAGTGTTCCTTATAATATTATAAACATGGGAAAATAATTAGTTTCTTATAATTGGACTCATTATGGCATAATCAACAAACAACCTACCAACCAACAGTTATCATCAATAGATAAACTGAAGGTACATACTATTTTTGAGGTCTTTTTCTTTTAATCAGATGCCTGTGACTGACTCTTTACCAAACAATTTCCACACTTTATCTCACAAAACTTTCACAACACTCTGTTAAGAAGTATCATTCAGCCCGTATCATAGATAAACAAGCTAAAGCTTACAATAATTAAATATCTTAACCAAGGATAGTCCAGGTCATGTCTGACAGAGCTATCATCAAACCCAGGAATGTCTATCAGCACAGCTACCACACCAGGCCCTGGCATGCATGCTCACTTTCTCTTCCGTTGTTCTAGTCCTGCATTATCTTCTGCTTTCTTTCTTAAAATAGTCCACAGCCAAAGCTTTGGAGCCAGAGAATCCTAAAATGATATAGAACTACATACAGCTTTAAGACTCATCGAAGTTACTTAAGCTCCAGTTTTCTCACATGTAAAATGAGAAAATAGTCATCATGGAGAGTCATTATAAGAATTAGAGGAAGATACATAGATAAAAAGATAGAGATAGCAATATGCCCATTAAGTGAGTTTATATATCTATGTAACTATCTGGATATCTTAATCCATGTGTGTGCATCAAGCACTTAGTTGTGTGTGTGTATGTGTGCCTGTGTGCATATGTGTATGTAAGCCAGTATATGTTAAACACTGCCTATTTACCTTTAATCTATACTGTTTTAAACCAGCAGTAATCTCTATTTATCATGTCTTTTTTTCCAATGCAAAGTGGTTCTGCTATTAATATTACCTACCATAAGTCCTGTCTTACTAAGTCTGTCTTACTAAATTCCATGGCTTTAGGGAAAAAAAAATGTATCTTCTAGACTGAGTGCTGACTGGAAGACCATTCATTTATTCATTAAAAATATAATTGATCATTCTCTCTAAAAATCAAGAGTGTACCTCACTGCCCCATCCACAGCTACAGAAGATCACATTATCATTAATATTAATAATAGATTATTACATTAATAATATTAATACTAATACTATTTTTAGGTATTTATAAATACTTGCCATTTATAAAGCACTTACTATTGACAAACAAAATGCTCTGCACTGAACAAATATTAACTTGTTTAATTTATCCAGGCAGCTTATGGATTCATGGAGATTTTGTTGTATAATCATTTCATGCCCACTTATGCTTGAGTTGTAGTAGAAAATTAAAGAGGAGGGGTAGAGAATAGTGAACATTATAATTTTAATTAAAGAATAATGAGTCTGGAGTTTTAAGCAAGGGATTTCTTCTTCCACACTTTGGTGGACCAGATTCTCTCAAGGATCTCCCTTTTCCAGAATACCAAATCTCAGCTGTGATAGAATGAGAACAATGTGGATTTTGGTTCCTGAAAAGGCTCCTAACTGTGGTGTGTGAAACTGTGCTCTAACAACTACCCAGAAGAGTGGTTTATGGTTACGTCCTGTAATTGGTACTGGTCTTCTTTTTTTTTCTTTTTGGCTCACTGATATTCATAAAAAGAAATTTAGGTTTTATTTTCTTTACCACCTTGCTACCAGGACTTTGACTACATTTCACATGTCTGAAGTGACCAACCTGCTTATGGTATCATCGTGAAGCTCTTCACGCCCTTTTGGAAGCAACCATTTCAAAAACTATTACAGCTCCTATTAAATACATTTGCCAGTTCACAGTCTTCCTTTCCACAGAACTCTATGACTGTTGAACTTATCATTCCTGATACATTTTTGTTAATTCAAGCTGAACTGCTTTGTTCTTACTTGGTCACACACACACAAAATAACCTGTAAATCCTTAAACAAGAAGATGATTAACATCCCACTCTTGAGTGAACCCATAGCCCCTGATTTAAAGAGAAATACATTTCCTGAAAGAGCTATACATTACAAGTTAGCTATTCCTAACTAGCTTGCATTTGATAATTAGATTAAAGAGGGCCATTGATGGGGGTTGAGGGAGGGAAAGGAAGAGAAAATTATAGAGTACCGCATGCTGCTAAGAAAAGACAGAAATGGGGAGCTGACATATTGCACCCTTGGATGCAATAGATTGGCAATGTCATAATAAAGGGAAACACTAATACAAGATCCACAGAAATAATTTCCAATGCTTACAAATTTTGCCTAACTCTAATCCTCAGAGACCAAAACATAACTCAGAAAAGCACTCAACAGTGTAGGAGAACTTATATCTTATTTTATCTAATGGAAGTAAGTAAAAGGTGGAGTATTGTGCTGCATTTGAGGGGCATTTTCTTTTTTCTGTTGTTAGTGAAAGTATCAAATGAAGGCAAAGTATTTTTTCCTAACTTCCTTCTCAATATGTGTCAGCTTCTTGCTTACAAGTCTTACAGATTTCAAGCTTTAATTCATAGCTGTGATGTCGATGCAATTCAAGGCAGATGTAGATAGATGAGTGATATATGAGATGTTATTGCCAAGTTAGTACCTTTAGAGAACTAGAAAAATGGAAGAAGAAATAATTAATCCATATCTTAAATGTAAAAAGACTGAAATATTTAAGTTCTACTTTTCACAGTATTCTAAAGGGTTTGTGGTTGTGCGGTCTGTTGCTTTCAAATGCAAATACTGAAAGTACAAAAGAATATGTTTTGAGACCAGGGGTCAATAGGGGATCCTTTGGCTCCTCTGGGTTTGCACTAACCCTAAGTTGGATGTCAAAGAACTGTGTCACATTAGTTTAAATTTTTGCTCAACTTACTTTGCTAAAAGAAGTACAGACAACTGGCTCTCAAGGTAAATCTGTGACAAAGAAAACAAAAAAGTCAGACTTACTGATTTCCTAATGATTTGCAAACTCCAAATTATAAAAAATCATTTTGAACCATGATAGAAATCATATCACTTTCACATTTGGTCATATAAAAAGCAGTTTTAATTTCCCAAACCAAAAGCATTGCTTAAAATTGCCTGACCCCTGAATTTAAGAATATATTTATTCAACAATTATTTATTGAGTTACGACAATGTACTTGGTACTCTTGTAAGTCCTTGGAATATAGCAGTGAACAAGAGAGAGATTGTGTGTGTGTGTGCGTGTGTGTGTGTAGGGTAACAAAACATGGCGTGTAAATAAATAGACAAATAAATGGGAAAAAAAATACCAAATTGATAAAAGCGCCAAGGAGAAAATGATTGAATCACTGGTTAAGATTTGATGGACAGGGAAATTTAGTTGATATTTAAGTTGAGATCTAAGCGGCAAAAGGAACCAATGATGTAAAGACCAAAGGGAACACTTGGCACATGGACTTCTGGGTGGGAATGAGAAGGGAATGTTCACTGTGTCTTTATTATAGCGGATGAAAGAAAGAGGTCTACAAGAAAGATCATGTGTTGGCCAGGGGTTAGATCATATAGGACTCTGTAGCCAAAGTAAGAAATTTGAATTCATTCTTAGTGTGATAGGAAGTCATGAAGGGTTTTAAGTAAGGACTAACATGAGCCAATTTACAACTTTAAAACGTCTTGTTGGCTTATGTATGAATTGTTAGTTGAATAACAACAAAAATTTTAAGATGAGAAAAAGTGAATGGTTATTTCTTCAAAGTGTTCATTCCCTTTTGTCTACTCTAAAATATTTGAGTGCCAATTTTGGAATGAACACTGTACTAGTTGCTGTAGATATAATGTGAACTAACTCAAACAGGCATCTTTATTTTCACAGAGCTTAATGTCTAGGAAGAGACACAAACATTCATTATTCATTATATAGTCACACTAAAGATATATAATGTCCATTAGCAAAAGTACTCTGAAGAAGGAGAACAAAGTTATATCTGATTATGTAACCAGGGATCCAAATCTGACTGAGAAGTTACTAAAAGATTTATCTGGGCTAAGTTCAATAAAATAAATAGCAGTAAATTGATGATATTTAACTCCAGTGCAATGAAGTTTTAAAGCAGAGGTGGGGAGTGATGCGACATGATTCAATGTGAGTTTTTTGTTTGTTTATTTTTTAATTGTCAAATAAAAAATTGTATATATTTACGGTACATAACACTCTGTTGTGAGGCATGTATACATTGTGGAATGGCCAAACCAAGCTAATTAACATATAAATTACTTCACATATTTATCATTTTTTTGTGATGAGAACACTTAAAATCTATTCTGTTAGCAATTTTCAAGTATACAATATATTGTTATTTCTTGTAGTCACCATGCTGTACAATAGATCTCCTGAACTTAACTCCTTTTGTCTAACTGAACAATGTGAGTTCTAAACTGATCATTCATTCTGGCTTCAGTTGAAGGATAGATTGGAGGGAGAGGAGAATGAATGTAGAGGGACATGCTAGGAGGTCTGCTAAAGACATAGCAGTAGCTAAGGAAAGAGTGAAGGTAACAATAAAGAGAAAAACGGATTTCATGGATATTGAGATGATGAAGATAATTGGTTTGGTGATAGACTAGATAGGAAGAGTTAGGGATACAGAAAGGGACGACCTGAGCTAATGGATAAATGATGATTCTGCTTACTCTGAGAAGAAATAGTGAAAGAGGACAAGGATTGAAGAGGAAGATCATAAATCCAATCATGTGCATCATGAATTCATGATATCTTTGAAATATCCAAGTGATATGTCAAGACAGTAGCTGAATAAACTGATACACTGGAGAAGAGCTCTGGGCTAGAGAAATAAATCTGGGACTCACCACGGTAACTAGAACTGCGGATGTGTTGAAGTTTCATAGTGAGAGACTATAAGAAAGGCCTAATTTTTAAGCTTCAAGAAACTCCAGGATTTGGTGAGTCAGTAAAGGAACTGCTTGCAAAGAAAACCAAAAACGCATAGCCAGGGAAGTGACCCTTGGAGACTGTCAAATAATGTCAAATGATGGTGAGGGCTGTAAAGGTTCTTGGAATTTTCCCTATGTGCAGGCTAATAAACTAGCCTGTTACTGTTTTAAGAAAGCCGACAGAAGATGCCTGACTTGGTTCAGAGACAAAGGACTTTATTACTCACAGCAAAAACAGTAAGTTAGAGGACAGTGTGATACTTGAGTTGGTTCCCTATGTCTTCCAAGTTTCATGGAGTGACTCAAAGTGCCCCTGATGGATGACTACATGTGCAGTGGGCTTCATTATAGGAAAAGAACACTAAGCTGGGAAGATTCAGCACTTTTATGGTAAGGTGAAAGCAACTATGTCGTTTATCTGGAGGAAAATGCTACCCTGTTCCTCAGGGTGGCTTGCTGGACATACAACCCTAAGACATGGCCCAAGTAAAGAATAGTCAGCACCTTGCATTCATAGCATACCCAGGAAGAATGCACAGGGATTCTCAGGGCTCACTGCAGATTGCTTCTTTGAATAATGATCCTGAAAAGATAAGAAAATTGAGGACAGAAAAAAAATCTCAAATGGATTTAGCAAAATGGAGATCATTGTTAACCTGATTAAGAGCTGTTTCATCAATGTGATGTAATGTGAAATCGTATTATGTAGTAGGTTGAAAAATGAATGTGGGGTATGGGAATGGGGACCATAAGGATAGAATAGCTTTTTTTTTTAAAAGAAGTTCAGCTATAAGGGGATAAAAAAATATGAAATGAGGAAATATATTTTTCTTATAGGTATTGAGTATGTTTAAATATTAAGGGAAATGATCAAAATAAAATGTTCTACAAGTATCAGAATATAAGATGCTGTTAAGTGTTCCTTAATCCTGCTTGTTATAAGTTGAATTGTGTCATCTCCAAAAAGATGTTTAAGTGTTAACCTCCAGTACCTGTGACTGTTACTTGATTTGGAAATAAAGTCTTTGTGGATGATCAAGTTAAGATGAGGTCATTAGGGCTGGCCCTTATCTAATATGACTGTGTCCTTATACAAAAAGGAACTTTGGACATAGAGACAGACACACATAGAGGATGATATGAAGACACAGGAAGAAAAATATGAAGACACAGAAAGCCAAGGAACTCCTGAGGCTACCAGAAACTAGCAGACAGGCATGAAACACATTTTCCTTCATAGTCCTCTGAAGGAACTAACCCTGCTGGCATCTTGATTTCAGACTTCTAGGTTTCAGTACTGTGAGAGATCAAATTTCTGTTTCTTAAGCCACTCAGTTTGTGATACTTTGTTACGGAAGCCCTAAGACGCTAATACTACCTATATCTTTTTCAGAAAGACTGAATTATGATAATGAGAGATAAAAATGCAAAGCCTAAAACCTTTTGAGCAGCCTTTATTTCACTACATTTTAGCAAGACAATTGTCATAGGATATGTCTTTTTTAGGAGTGTATCATGTTGAGAACACTACTTATATGTTCATTTTTAGAAAAACCTCAAAAAGGGATGTAAAAGAAGAGGGAAGAAAAACTCTTAAGAAAATGTTCTCTTAGCAAAATGAGAATTCAGTATAAGTTGGCCTAATTAATGGATATTCCATCATCAAACACTTTGCATTTGTTAATACATTTCAAAAGAAAATGGAAAATACAATTTCTTTAAGTATACAAGAAAATAATTGAGATGATAGAATAGCTTTGTGAAATGGTCTAAGTTGAGTTGTAGGAAGAGGAAGCATAAATAACTCCTCCAGACTTTTAAAAAATTACCTAACCACCATGAGTTCACATCTTCTCATCTGCACATAAAGAATTCTATTAGATCACCTCCCAGAGTGATGACGGAGATTACTTCAAAAACATATGTTTCTAGTATAAGTGTTTGTTCTTCTATAAATTGAATTTAACACATAACTGAGGCATTCTTGATGAGAAGTCATTCCTGTTTGTTTATCAGTTACCTTTGTTCTCATATATAATTCTTATGCTTTTAATACAGATGTCTTTTTTCTTAATTTATGTTTTTTCTTAATCCATTTTCCCTGAGAATGACTTTCTGGGGTTCACCTTGGGCTCCATCTGGAGCTCTCTTTAATTCTTTCAGAGGAAATGTCCATCCATTCACGGAGGTCTAGATACAGCCAGTTAAAGGAAGCACACATCTGCGCTTACAGCCAAAGACTCTCCAGTGGGCCAGTGATGGCCAATCTTCTGGAATTTTAATATAGATCAGTTTCTACAGGCTCTGGCTGCAAAACATTTTCTCTATCTTATTACAATAATAATAACAATTGTTATTTCTTTGAGGAAGTAAAAATATCTCATACTTTCGCTAGCTAAACAGTCTTTGGAATATTTCCATTAAACACTCTAAATGCCTGAAGATATTAATGAGTTTCTACTTGTAACAGAATTGACATGTGAGTTAAAGACTCTGACCATGTGATCAGAGAAATATTCTAGCAAAATCAAAGGTAAACAGGACTCTCACGGACGAGCCAGAGGAACACATATTCTTTTATGCAAATGGAGAACAATTGGTCCCAGTTGTTGAAGTCATTTTAGATTACTGCCAAGAATTCTCAGAATATCCTCAGAATGTACATTTCTGTGATGAAAGCAAAAACCTAATACTCATAGGAAATTTCACAAGTAAGACTCTTGTTTACTTAGCTGTTTTAAAAAACAGGCCAGGGGAGACAGTGAAAGCTACACCCTCATTGTGCAGGTCCATGTTTATCAAATCAAAATGGTTCAGTCACCTGAAAAAAAAACCTTCATACAAAGAACAAAATAGCAGGCATACCAGCCTAACTTTGCACACTGGCTATGTGCACACCATACCTCCAAAAACAGCCTCTGGTCATAATAGTTCTAGAAACATGTTTTGACTTTTTTCAACAAAAATAAAACATGAAAAGTCAATTTATTTATAAAAATAAACCCATCTTAACTTTTCATTTATACAAGCATGCTTTTGTATGATGGCTTGTCCTTCCAAAAATTGGAGCTTACATTTAAGATCTCTGTAATATCTTGGCCTTAAGTTCCTAAGAGTTAGTTTTATCTTTGTTATTATTGTCATTTAAAAGCTATTCAGTGTATTAGCCACTATAGATGTAATTATATACATACACACACTTTCAGTATAGTTTTATAATTGCTACTAAATTGTTTTAATTATATGCATTTGTGTATAAATCAAAACCTGGAATCTAATCTAAATATTTTTCTCCATATAGCAATAACTAGGCTCTGGGACAGAAAGAGAGAGGAGTTATATTCTGTACGAAAAATAATTAAGATTGTTTCGGGGAAAAAAAAACTTCTCTCAGTTCAGTACCCTAGTGATCACATTCAATGTTGTTTTTTAAATTTAACTCTATATATACTAAATTCAGACAAGGTTGGGGCAAAAGTAATTACAGTTTCGGACCATGTATTTTAAGTCATTATAACTAGGCTCAAACACATCTTTATTAATCAAAATAGGAACCATTACAATGAACACACTTTTTGCCAACAAGAAATAATTTTGTTTATTCCTGTAGCATAAAAATCCATTCTTTGGGATTCCCTGAACTCTTGGAAAGCATTTTCTGCATCCTACTGGTTGTGGAAGCTTTTTCCCTGCAAAAAGTTGTCGAGATATTTGAAGAAGTGATAGTCAGTTGGCAAAAGGTCAGGTGAAATATGGCGACTGAGGTAAAACTCTGCAGCCCAAGTCATTCAACTTTTGAAGCATTGGTCATGCGATGCCTAGGTGGGGAGTTGTGGTGAAGAATCGGGCCCTTTCCGTTGACCAATGCTGGCTGCAGGTGTTGCAGTTTTCCAAGCATCTCATCGATTTGTTGAACATACTTCTCAGACGTAGTGGTTTCACTGGGATTCAGAAAACTGTAGCGAATCAGACCCGCAGCAAAGCACCAAACGGTGACCATGAACTTTTTTTGGTGCAAGTTTGGCTTTGGAAAGTGCTTTGCAGCTTCTTCTCAGTCCAACCACTGAGCTGGTCGTCACTAGTTATCATATAAAATTCACTTTTCTTCACATGTCATAATCTGAGAGAGAAATGGTTCGTTGTTGTGAGTACAATAAGAGAAGGCAACACTTCAAAATGACAATTTTTTTGATTTTCGGTCAGCTCATAAGACACCCACTTATCAAGTTTTTTCACTTTTCCAATTTGCTTCACATGCTGAATAACCATAGAATGGTCATGTTTAGTTCTTCGGCAACTTCTCAGACAGTTGCAAGAGGACCAGCTTCGATGACTGTTCCCAATTGGTCGTTGTCAACTTTCCATGGCTGACCACTGTGCTCCTCATCTTCAAGGTTTTTGTCTCCTTTGAAATACTTCTGAAACCACCACTGCACTGCACATTCATTAGCAGTTCCTGGGCCAAATGCGTTGTTGATGTTGCAAGTTGTCTCTGCTGCTTTATGGCCCATTTTGAACACAAATAAGAAAAATCACTCAAATTTGCTTTTTGTCTAACATCATTTCCATATTCTAAAATAAATATAAAATAAACAGCAAGTAGTAATTCATTAGCAAAAAACCATAAAGCAAGAAATGTGCATTAAAATGAAGTAAACCACATAACCATATTTATTTAAGAATGTATCCGAATATCAAACGGCAAATTTCAACAATGCTAAAAACCGCAGTTACTTTTGCACCAACCTAATATATGCCTATTATTAGTTATTTTCTAACACTTCAGCACATTCTCAAGAGAAAAACATACTATTACTACTATACAGGATATTTGTTATATTTATTAAAAGAAATGGTTACTTAAATGTTCCTTGTCAATGCATGAATTTTAATACTTAATTGTGCTTATTTGTACTATGAATATATTCTATTCTAAGTATATTGAAAATATTTGCAATACAATTCAATCATAAATATTTTGAAATATAACTGAGGACTCTCCCAGGATTCATTTGATGTAATGGAAAATAACTTACTGTCCTGGTTATTTTTTTTTTTAAGGATTATGATCTGCTTCTCACATTGTTTTCATTCACAATTACGTCAAAGACAAAAGGAAGGGGCCATTAAAATCCAACGTATATTTTCTTAAGCTTCCATATGAAAAGGAATCAGATATGACTACTACTCATATGGCATCATGAATATTCAGAAATTATTTGAAAATAAAAAAAAACCTAATTTAGGAGAATGAAGGGGCTGCGACAGATTTGACTGCTGTCTAAATAACAGTGAAATTTAAAATGTGGAAGAGGAAGAAAAATTCCAATGGTAGACAGCGTAGAAGAAAAACATTGAGCCAATTTTTAAAGCCTGGGAAATGTCACAAACTAATTCAGTATAATCTATATATATAAAATGTGTGAAGCTGTGGGTACTTCAGATAAATTTCCAGGGGACCAGGCTTCCTTGACAAGCCATTGCAATAAATCTAGGAGGGAAGGTAAGCCGAATTTTCTCTCTTTTAAAAAATACAGACTTGTCATGTCTTTTATTTTAAATTTTTGCCCATAAATGCTATATTGTTTTTTAAGACAATGCTTACTAACCATACAAGAGTTTAAAGTAATAGATTGTAATATTTTTTAACATATAAGAATCATGAATTCCAGCTTTATAGTGCCCGTTCAATATAGTTATGTTGGTAGAAGTCACACACATTCCTGCCATGCTGCTAGAGCTCGACATTCCTTAAAACATATTTCAAACCTTTGACATACTCTTTTGAACACCTTGAGTGGTGAGGGATTTTCTTTTAAAGGTACATTTGATCTTTTAAACAACTATATAAATGTAGTATATAGTTTAAAACAGCTACACACAAAATAATTTTTTAAATATTGAGTCCTGACCATTCCTTTTTCATTTTCTTTCTCATTTCTGTTTTCCCGCATTCAAATAGCTAACTAAATGTTCTCAAACCTGGCTGCACTAGAGTGCTTTTGAAAAATACTCTTGCCTGCAATGTACCTCAGAGGGTGGGGCCCACACTCTGGTATTTTTCAAAAGCTCCCACGAATGATTCTTTTGTGTAGTCAGTGTTGAGAAAAACTGAGCTAATTTTCTACTTAGTGCCTCAAGGAGGTTATACGGTAGGACAGAAATAAAAAATAATCTTGAGGCTTTTTGTATCTTTGTGCTTAGAAAGTCTATGTTCCTAAGGGAAAGTGTGAAAGTTTAAAGACGGGACTCCTGCCTCAACCCTGGGAAATAATAGGACAGAGATGAAGAGGTACCAGGAAGAGAGGATTAGGATGAAAGAGCACAAGGGAGATATCTTACAGCCAGAAGACAATGTAAGGAGTATTGATCCGGCATTAGGGACCTGGGTGGTCACTTAAGTCAGCCTCAGTACAAGATCCCAGATCCATACAGGCAAATGCCCTGCATCACCCCTACCAGCGACTAGTAATACTGGCTGTTTTGTATTAGAACCTCCATTGACAACTTTCCTTTGGTAGAAAAACTTCCATACTTCTCCTGGATGCTACTAACTTGGATGAGGCCAGACTATACCTTGCAAGTTTGGGTCTTTAAAACACATAGTCAATAAAATTTTTTATAATTATTTAGTGTTTATATTACAACATATTACCTGGCATCATCCTTAGCTGCACAATGAAGCAATCACTGAACATATTCTTTAGCCTATGAAATCTCTCACATTTGGGAACTGAATTTTATGCCATTTGACTCCCAAACCAGAGCTTGCAATGTCAGGCAGTACGTGGGGGAAGCAGCTGCATAGAGATCACTCTGAAACTCTCATAAAAATGTATGGTAGTATCAGTTTTTTTTTCTTTTTAAAAATGTTTTATGGGATCCCCCACAGTATCTTTTCCCTAGTCTTGCTGTAAAAATAATGTTTATGGTGATTGAATATACTTTCAGTAAATAGCTTCTGTGGCTATCAAATGACAGTTTTTCTTTTGCATTTAATCGCCTGGGAGGAAAGAAATGATGGCAAACAGATTTCACTGCCTTAAACAATATTTGTTAAGGAAAGACTTTTGCCCCGGAGCATCTTACTCAAAAAGTAATTTCCTGGTCACTGCTTTGGAGCCATTGCCTTATTATTTTAGATTTTCTTTTTTTAGCATGAATCAGCTCTTTTTTTTTTCTCTTTCTTGTCTGGCCTCTATCTACATAGTATTGAAATGACATCATAGTGTCTTAACATCGCAGTGAATTAATAACGTTTCCAATTTCTGTTTGAGGCTAACCGGGCTCAAATATTCCTGTACTGGTGATGTTTGAATATCTCATTTTGTATTCAAAAGACTCCAATGACCTTTTTGGAAAATGTGGATTCGTGTAGATCTATGTAGATCAACCTATGTGGCTTTTGAAATAAAACCTATCCTGAACAGTCTTAGAAATTTGTTACCCAGAATTAAAATGTGATATATCTCTGAAATTAATATTAAATAAATTGACACTATCTTTTAGTAGATGATCCATATTTTAGTAGATTTAATATGCAAGGTTATGATATTGTGATATAATAAGAAATATATATTTGGTCTCTGCCGTGCTTACTAACACAGAGCTCCTAAAACCCTTGCAGATAGCAGTGCCCGGAGACTCTTTTGTTCAATTTTGTCTTTGAGCCTAGTTTCTGATACAGAGCTCCTAAGACCTTTGTAGCTTCCTGAATGGTAGGAGCATCTGACACAGAGCTCCTAAAACCCTTGGAATTTCCTGAGTGACAAGAATATGATTGATCTAATGAGGTGAGTCTTGGTGAGGTGGGCTCCTGGATAGCCTTGGGATGGGGCTGGTTGCCGGGGAAACCAATCATATGATTAGAGGCTTGGGACTTTCATCCCCATGCCCCAACCTCCAGGGAGAGAGAGAGGCTAAAGGTTAAGTGGCCAATGATATAATCAATCATGCATATCTAATGCAGTTTCCATAAAAACTCAAAAGAACAGGATTCAGAGAGGTTCTGGAATGCTGAACATGTGGAAGTTCCTGGAGAGTGGAGCACTTGGAGAGAACATGGAAGCTCCGTACCCCTTCCCGTCTAGATCTTGCTCTATGCATCTCTTCATCTGGCTATTCATCTGTCCTTTGTAATATCCTTTACAATAAATGAGCAAATATAAGTAATGTGTTTCTCTGAATTCTGTGAGCTGCTCTAGTAAATTAATTGAACCCAAAGAGTAAGTTGTAACAACCGCAATTTCTAGCTGGTTAGCCAGAAGCTCAAGTTACAGTCTGGGGCTTGCAATTGGCATCTGGAGTGATGGGCAGTCTTGTGGGACTGAGCCTCCAACCTTTGGGATCTGACGCTAGCTCCAGGTAATATCAGAATCTAGTTAGATTATAATGATATTCAGTTGGTGTCCACTGGAGAATTGCTTGATTTTGTAGGAAAAAAAAAAACCCTTTATATCTCTGGTTAGAAATATTGTGTTGTGTGGTATGTGAGAGTAGGAAAAACACTTTAGCTTTCCCTGTCTCTTACAGAGGTATTATTTAGATTTCATATCTTCTTACAAGTTCTACTGATAATATTAACAATGACAATAATGTGACTACAGCAAGTATTCTGTGATTTTATAGAGTAGATTAAATGCCATCACTGAATGACAAAAAATTGAGTTATAAGAAAATGTTTCCAAGAGGAAATCAAGCATAAATAAAGTGAAATATAAAACAAATTATAATTTCCTAAAAACTAACTTGGCCTTGTAAAAAATGTTGTTAATATGCAGTCACATTTAAATTAATAGAGAATACTACTAATAAATCTAATCTTTGTAATACTACTCTTTTGATTATTTGGATATTTTCACTATTTTTATGTACCAACTGTTTTATAAATACATTCTCAGGGTAAGTAAAAATTCTATCTGCAAAAAAAAAAAATCATGAGAACATTATTTTATTTATTTTATGGTAATATTTGTGTACCACCTGGATAATTTTATAGACTTGACTTATTCTGCTCTTGGCTCCTCCTATTGGCTGATCAACTACAAAAATTATGTTCTCATCTTTGGCAAAAGTTTGCCCAAAATAATAGTAACAAATCTAACAAATGATTGATTCAACATAGGACCATTCATTACTTTTTTTATTTTATTTTTTTATTTCAGCATATTATTGGGGTACAAATGTTTAGATTACATATATTGCATTTGCCCCTCTCAAGTCAGAGCTTCAAGCGTGTCCGTCTCCCAGAAGGTGCGCACCGCACCCATTAGGTGTGCATATATTCATCCCCTCCTCCCCATTCCCATCTGCCTGACATCAGATGAATGTTACTACTTATGTTATGTGCACTTAAGTGTTGATCAGTTAATATCAATTTGATGGAAACTGTCACGAGAACAAACAGACAACCTACAGAATGGGAGAAAATATTCGCACGCTACACATCCGATAAAGGGCTGATAACTAGAATCTATTTAGAACTCAGGAAAGTCAGCAAGAAAAAATCAAACAACCCTATCAAAAAGTGGGCAAAGGACATGAACAGAAATTTTCCAAAAGAAGGTAGACTAATGACCAACAAACTTATGA
>CAUYSK010100839.1:0-21325 GCA_963575035.1 Avahi laniger
CGTTTTGGTTTCGGGGGAAACTGAAACTTAGGCCTATTTCAGGAAATTCAGCTTGTCATGGAGTCACTCCTGCTCTTACTCCTATATTTAACAAACAACTAAAAGCAAGCACGGTTACACAAGCAAATGGCATTAGTTACAATCAAAGAGAACCTATTTTTTTAATCTCGAACAATTTGTTCCACACAAAACAAAGTACATTCTCCTACTATCAATTCCTGCCTTTCACCACCGCCACACAGTATGGCCTCCGGCACCCGGCCGCCCTTGGCACTGGGGATGTCGAGGTGCACTCTGCATGCCCTGTTTGGACACCTCCCTCTCCAGACATGGAGACAGACCCGGGAAACATCCCAGGCACAAGGAACATATGCAAAGCAGCATGGAAAGGAAGGCCAGTGGGGGCAGAGCTCAGTGACCGTGGCAAGAGGCAGAAGCTGGAGAGGCCCGCCGGCCTGTAAGCACAGCAAGCAGCTGGGCGCGCAGGAGTTTGGGACGCGGCGCAACCCCGGCGTCTGCGGTCACATTTACTCGGACGCAGTTCGGCCACATGTAAGCATTTGGAGCTCACAGAATGGCCTCTAGTGTTGCCCTCAGTCCTCTGAAGCCACATGAGGCCTCTCGGGTTTCATAGCCTCAGTCATGCAACCGGTACAACCTCAGACCACAAACACAGGAGTGCGAGAAGACTGCTATACCATTTTATACCATTTTCACAACTAAGGTAAATTATTTGAGCAAGCACGCCACAGACTCTGGCTTGAGCAGCTGGTTCCCATCTGTGGGTGAGGAGGGGGTGTCCGAGGTCCTGGTTTCTCTGGCATAATGGCGGTCCGGGTCTCCCTCCTCCATCTACTGAGATGTGCGCTCACCCTGCCGGTGGCCCACCTTCCAAGGCTCCAGCCTCTCCCACCAGATCTCTCTTCCCTCCCGCCCTCACTGACACAGGTGGACCAATCTCCTGGGGCTGTCCTAAGAAAGGACCACAAACCAGGGGCTTAAAGTGACAGGAACTTTCTCACAGCTTCAGACACCTGAAGTCTGAATGGAAGGTGTCAGCAGGGCGTGCTCCTCTAAGGCGAGCCTTCCCTGCCGGAAGCTGCTGGTGGTTTGCTGCCAACTCTGGCGTTCCTTGGCTCGCAGCTACAGCTCTGCCATCGCTGCTTCCATCAACACTCAGCGTCCTCCCTGCCTGTCTGTCTCCGTGTGGTGTTCCCTTGCAAGGACACGCGTCATATTGGATTGGGTCCCACCCTAATGACCTCATCTTGACTTGATTACATCAGCAAAAACACTGTTTCCAAATAAGGTCACATTCACAGGTACTGGGATTAGGGCTTCAGCAGCTCTCTGGGGGACACAGTTCAACTCATAACAGCAGGTGACTCAATGAGAGCCAATGTGACTTTTCTAGAAGTCCTGGGAGAGAGGCAAGTGGGCTTCCTCTGCACTGGGCTAGTTGCATTCTCAGTCTGGGCCAGCCGGTTCCAGCCACTCTGGGCTCACCCGGCTCAGGCTGCAGCCCCTGCACCCAGCCACCCAGACTCTCTCGAGTTGCTAGTCAGGAATCACCTCTCTTTGTTTGTTGTTTTTTATTTTTTATGACAGTTTGAGTTGGGTTTCTGGTGCCTGGTGGAAGCTGGGTTCTGCCCATCCCTTAGCAGACCTGCCTTCAGCTGCAGGACGGGCCTGGGGCTCTCCCACCACCTGGGATGGGGGTGCAGGTCCCCTGGACTCAAGTTGCCCCAGACACTCTGGCTTTTCTGTGCAAAGCATCTGCACTGGTCAAGTGTGGAAACTCTCACACTTGCCGCAGCTTCCTTCTTAGTAAATATCTGAATCTTGCAAAGAAAAGAGTCTCCTGTCTCTACACACATGTCCTGCCAACCCAGGTCTCTGGGAGTCAGCTCTCCCGATCTTCCCTGTGCCAGCCCCTTCCTCCCACATATGAGCTGCCCTGTCCTGGCCACCTTAGCTCCTCACCCCAGCAGGCTTCCCAAACCCTGGTGCTGCTCCCAGGCCCCCTGACCACATCAGTGGGCCCCCACTGAAGCTAACCCATCCATGCCAGCTCCAGCCAGACCGGCTGCCAGCCACCGTCAGACACACCATGGCACATCCACCAGGGAAATTCACTCCAATGAGGGCTGGGGCTCAGTGGGACCCATTTGGGCTGCATCTCCAGATCTGGTTCTGCCTGCATTCCTCTCTCCATTCTAGGTCCCTCGGACTGCACACAGGGAGGCCCGAGTGTGCGTGAATGACCACCTGAGGGCTTTGAGTGGTGTCAGTGTGGCCAGCTGGGGGCACTAGGTCTGGTGGGGCCTCTGGAAGGGCTACCCAGGGCATCAGCTTGATCATGCAAGGAGAGGACACAGAGAAGGGAGGTTGTGGCAGAGAGGTGGCCTGTTCGAAGGCCCAGTGGCAGCGCCAAGGACGAGCCCCCAACTATGTGCTGTGGCCCCAGCAAACTAGTGGCCGCATGGTGGACACAAAGGGGTGTGGAGTCAAGGCTCCTCCCTCCTGAGGCCCACTATGTCATGCCCCTGCCATGACAGGGGAGCCCGTGTGGAAAAGGGACCACATGACCAGCTGAGCTGCCAGGAGCTGGACATTTGGAGAGTGGCCATCAGTGCCCCAGGGGCAGGGGTGGGTGATGACTGTGTTGGAGGGGCCTGCTAGGTGGGTGTTGCTGTCCCTGCCCAGGAAGAGCAGGGAAGGGGGAGGCTGGAGGCTGCCCCAGACTGCCCCCCATCTCCAGCCCTCCCCCTCCAGGCCTCTGCTCTGCTGCAGCCCCTGACAGAAATCCCACCCAGCCGGGACAGAGGAGGGCATTCCAGGCCAGGAACACTGCCCAGGCAAAGGCCTGGGCCTAGATGGAATGGTCAGTCCTGGGAACTCCCTGGTCCCTGTGGGCACATTCTGGCAGCGGGGAGACATGAACAGATCAGGTCTGTGATGAGCAAGCCTTTGCTGGGACACACCCTTCCAGCCCACTGAGGCTCCTGTGGGGGTCCTCACATGCTCCCAGGGCCTGGGGTGGGGGCTGAGGACAGGAATGGGCAGGGCAGGGGCCACCCTAAGGTGTGGGACAGACAAGCCCCTCCTGGGAGAGGCGTCCACCACCCATCCACCCACAGCGTGTCTGCGGCCTGCCCTGGCCTGTCTGCCCACCCCGCCCACCCCACCCAACATTTCCATGGAAAGTTACCAGGGCAACAGCAGCACAAAACCATGAGGGAGACGTGCCTGAGCAGGGGTGGGCCTGGGTGGTCACGGACTGGTGGCAGGAGTGAGGGCAGAGCTGACACAGTCCACATCCCAGGCTGCCCAGAGGCTGGGTCCCAGGCTCTGCATCCCCTCCCAGAGGGTCTGGGGCCCAGCATGGTGGAGGACATGGGAGGGCCCCTGGCTTGTCTGCCACACAGTGTCCACTCCCCATGGAGGCCAATGTTGGGCAAAGGACTCGATGGATGGGGGATGGAAGAGCCCATGTTGGTGCCCACTGACCACTTGACCACAAAGCACACCTGCACCTGCACACCCAGGAGTGCGGCCTGTCTGCTGGGGAAGCACTTTCCCCTGCCTGGCAGGCCTGGGAGAAGGGGCTTCCAGGCTGGAGAAGGGGCAGGTTCATTCCAGGCCTGGGTGGGGGAAGGTGTGGCCAAGGTGTGGAGGTTCCTGGAAGCAAGAGCCCACAGGTGGGGGATGGGAAGTCCTGGGTGGAGCGTGTTGGAGCCCCAGGGTGGGTGGCTGCAGGATGGAGAGACCATCTAGGGACATGAGGCAGGAGGGAGTCGTCCCTGGCACATGTCTGGGGAGGTGGAAGAACCCACCCACAGGTCCCTAGCCCCGCACCTCACTCCTCCTGTGAGCGATGTGAGCCTGTTTCTTCCCACCAGCGACCCCTCCCTCCCTGTTCTCCACCCTGCTTGGGAACTCAGCCCCAGGGAAGGGCAGTGGGCTGGGCTGGCTGGGTGGGGAGTGAGCTCCCTGCCCCCTCCCCCTGCACAGGGAGCTGAGGGGAGGGGCAGGAAACTCCAGTGGACTGACCAAGCGGTGGCCAGGAGTATAGGCCGGGGCGGGGAGGTGGGTCAGTGTTGGCGTCGGCCCCAGGGCGTCAGGCTTCCTCCAACCCCCCAGGCCTGCTTCAGCCTGCCCAGGCCAGGGCCAGCAGCAGTGACCCCCAGGTGGTAAGCCTGAGGGTATGACCCCAGCAGCAGTCTTTGGACAGGGGCATGTGGGGCACCAGGCGGGCCAGGTGACTCTCCAGATCCTGTTTCAGGTACCCCTGGCAGGGCCACCCTGTGTCCTGCCCCCCCTTGCACATCCACCACGGGAAACCTGTCCCTGAGGCTGAGTTGCCTGGGGGGCAGCGGGAGCCGTGCAGGGGCTGGCTCTGGCCTGAGGGGCTCCTCCTGGCCAGCAGTGCTCCCAGACCCACTCCCCCTAGGGAGCTCCTGGGCCTGATGCTCCCTGCCCCGTGCTGTCGAGGCGACAGAGGCCGTGGCTGGCCAGCAAAGGAGGGCAACCAGCCCTGGTGAGGCAGGACCACTGGGTCGAGGAGAGTGGGGCACAGCCCCCAGGGACCCTGGATACCCTGCACAGGTGGCTGGACAGCATGAAGGGGCCGCGGGCCTCACAGGGGCTCCTGGCCATAGTGGCCACCTCCCAGCTGTGGGAGCAGGATGTATAGGTGTGGGAGGCAAGGCTGGTGGGGCCCTGTGGGACCCCAAGTGCTCTTCCGAGCCTTAGAGCAAGGCCCCAGCACAGGATACCTCTGGGTGCCAGGCCACAGTTGACCCTTCCTAGAGGGTGGGCTGAACATAGACTCAGGGAATGAAGAAACCATCAATGTCCCCATAGCCAGTGACCCCGAGAGGGGAAGGTGGGAGGGCGGGTCAGGGCGCGGGGCAGCAGGTGGAGCTGAGGCTTCAGGAGGTGGGGATCCCCAAGGAGCCGGGCACAACAGTGGGACTGCCTGGCCATGGGGTGGGGCTGGGGAGGATTCCACTGACTGCCCTATCTTGGTCCCCAGGTGGGACCTCCTAGAGTGGCTTGCAGTAAGGAGCTTCGAAGCAGCCCTGGGGCTCTCCTAGCAAGGCTGAGCCCTGGGGAGGGGCTCCTGGCTGCACCATGGCAGGGCTAGCTGGGTCCTGAGGGCCGGGAGGGGGCCATGCAGCCCCTGCAGGTAGGACCAGGGCCCAGGGCAGGGGGCCAGTGCTGGCGCAGGGCTCAGCGGCATGTCCATAGCATGTGTGCATGCGGCTGCAGCTCAGGTCAAGGACTTGGGCCTGGACATGGGCCAGAAGCTAGCAGAGCTGTCTGCTTGGTGAGTGGCCCCTTGGCCTGGCCTGGCCTGGTGCTGACATCAGTGCCATTGTCCAGGGGATGTGTCCCAGGCCCAAGGCCAAGGCCTCTCTCAGTGCTCACATCCAGTCACTAGCCCCTTCCAGCTGGTGAAGCGGCAGCTGGAGCAGCTCCAGGAGTGAGTGAGGCTGACCAGGGACAGTGCTGTTGCATGCCCTGAGGACAGGAGCCCCCCCAGCCCTCACCCCCAGTGGGCCCGGCAGCCCAGCTTGTACTGGAAGGGCAGCCTCTGAACATCAGGGGCTCAAGAACCAAGAGCAGGTGTTTGCGCTCCCCTCGGCCACCCAGGGAAGGGTCTCCACCCTGCCCCTGTCCTCTAAGGAGGCTACAGCCCACGCCCCCTGGAGCAGAGATGGCTGGGAGTGGGCACTGAGGGCCACCTGGGGTAATGCTGGGTCCCTTCCTCACTGAGTGGCCCAGGCTGGCCCAGTGGGCAGAGTTCCCTGGCCAGGCCACAGCACACAGCATCTGCACAGGAACAGCTCCCACCAGGTACCCCAAGCCTACAGGGGTCGCCAGAGAGACAGTGCGTGGCCAAGCCCAGGAGGTGGGCTGAGGCCTGGGCACACAGAAAGCTGGG
Source organism: Avahi laniger (assembly GCA_963575035.1). Taxonomy (NCBI): domain Eukaryota; kingdom Metazoa; phylum Chordata; class Mammalia; order Primates; family Indriidae; genus Avahi; species Avahi laniger. The sequence continues at coordinate 5,951 of CAUYSK010100839.1, forward strand.
GCCAGCTGGGGTGAGAGGGGGGCTGTGCCCAGGGCTGGGCTCTCAAGTAGCCCGGTCTCTCCCCACCTGCACTGCAGGCAAAGATGGGGCCCCTCGGGGGCCACTGGTCAGAGGCTCAGGAGCAGAACACCAGGCTGAAGGCCACATGGGGCCAGCCCAGTGAACCTGGTGGGGTCGAGGGGAGCTGGTGGAGATCAAGGAGGGGCTGCAGCCTGAGGGTGGCTCTGCCCCAGCCTTGGAGACACTTTGGAAGATTGGGGGAGGGAAGAGGTCACCCAGAGGCCCTCAGGAAAATAGAGGTGACCATGGAGGGGCTGACATCTTGGGGGCTCTGGGCTGGAGCTATTGTCAGCTGGTGGGAGGGGCCTAGCCAGAAGATACCCACCCTCTTGGGAAGCGAAGAGGGTATGGCAGAGAAGCGAGGAAGGCAGGGGTCATAGTGTTGATGGGAGGATTTCTGGTGGCAGTTTTACGACTTGGTTCCCATACTTCCAACAACCTGAGTCCTGTGTGACACGGTCATTCTGCTCTCCCCGTGGGGTCAGGGCTGAAGGTACAGGCAGGCCCTGGCCCTGGGAAAGCACTGTCTGGCCTCTGAAGTGTGTTGGGGTGGGGCAGAGGGGGCCACAGTGTCTGGGCCCCTGCCTGTTCTACCAAGCAGTGTTCCCAGCAAGATCACAGTGCTGTTATTTATGACTCCCATTCACGCAGCACCTGGAATGAAAACATGTATTTGAAGAAAGAAAGAAAGAAAGACACTTAATTCTGAGGTACAGATTGGGGCCTTCTCTCCTATGTTTAATGCAACCTTGAGGCCCAAAGGGGTTCTGCCCTGGCTTGGCCTTCCTCCTCCTCATCTCATCTGCAAAACGGAAGAAACTAGGCTTGCATGAGGCAGTCTCAAGGTTTGCCTCCTGTCCTGAACTTCCAGATCCTCTCTTCACTTGCTCTCCCAGGTTTATTTCTTATACTTGGGGACTGTGTTTGTTTCCTGGGGCTGCCATAACCAACTACCACCAACTGAGTGGCTCAAACAACAGAAATATATTGACTTCCAGTTCTCGAGGCCGAAAGTCTGAAATCAAGAGGTACACAAGGTCATTTCCTTCTGAGGACTGTGAGGCAAGGATCCGCTGCAGGTCTCTCTCCTCTGCGTGTAGACGGCCGTCTTCTCCCTGTGTCGCCACATCATCTTCCCTCTGTGCATGTCTGTGTCTGTGTCTAAATTTCCCTTTTTATAAAGACACCAGTCACATTGGAGTGGGGCCCAGCCTACTCCAGTGTGACCTCATCCTAACTAATTAACATCTGCAACCACCCTGCTTCCCGGTAAGTTTGTATTCTGAGGGGATTAGGTGTCAGGAGTTCAGCGTGATGTGGAATAACCCTGCTGGCTCCACTGGCCTGTCCTCACCCGATCCTGAGTGTCCAGGGTGACGGATGGCATCAGCAGGGCAGAGGCTGTGCTCCACTGACTGTCTCTGAGGCCCGGGGTAGGAGGGCCTGGGCCAGCCTGTGTTGTGCTGTCTGGCGCCTTTGCAGTAGGGTGGTCCAGCCCCGTGAGGAGGGACCGCCTGGTCCTGCTGGCCAGCTGCCACGTCCAGCCCCTTGGTGGAGTGGTCAGCCTGCCGCTGGGCTCCATGCCCAGCCCACTCCCACCTGGCCCTCCCTCCTGCCCACGTCTGCCACATCTCTCTGGGCCGCGCACCCTGGAGGAGGTGTGGCTGCTTGTGGGCCACTTTATAGAGGAGCTGCTCACACCCCCCATGGACTGAACCAGGCTGAGCCCTGAGAGACCAAGGAAGGGCCTCTGGCCAGAGGTTCTGGCCTACACAGCAACCTCTCCATGGGGTCAGGGCTCCTCAGCCCAGGGTCAGCATGGTGACACTGCTCTTGGATGCTCCAGGCTCCCTCTTGGAACTTACCCTTGGAAAGTCCCTCTGACCTGCTGGGAGCCTGGGGGAAGCTGGGTGACCTGCAGGACAGGGTACCCCTGTTGATGGGCTCTGGGTCAGGGGTAGCAGTGACAGAGTGGTGGCAGTTCTGGCTCGGGGCCCACCTCGCTCACTTCCTGACCCCTCCCATCCCTCCCTCCCCAGTGCCTTGATGCCCCTTCCTGCTGCAAAGGTGGTGCAGGCCCAGTAGTGGGGACTGCTAGCTGAGGCACCAGACCTGAGCCCCAGTGGTGGTATTGGCTCCAAGGAGCCCTGACCATGATTGGCCTAAGGACCTGGGGAGTAGGGCAGTCACCTAGTTTTGCCTCCTGGGGGAGTTCCCCAAAGAGCTGAGCTGGAGGCCTCCCCTGGGCAGAGACCATCACAGGGAGCTGGAACCATGGGAGAGTAGCAGGGAGACAAGGACCAGGGGGTGCAGCTGGGCAGGGCCATCTGCATGCAGCCCTCCCCCACAGAAGGTGGGACAAACAGGCATATGCCCCCCCAGGAGGTGAGGGCAGACAGGCACATGCCCACCCTAGCCAGCCTTACACTACCCTCTGGAAGTGAGGGGCCAGCACACACCTGGATTTCATGGCCTGGTGGGGATGCTTTGCTACTTGTGATGGCTTGGCCACAGGAGAAGTGGCTCCAGGGTGCACCCCAGGCCACAAGCCATAGCCAGCACCACTGTGCCTCCCTATAGGACTTAATGGACAGGGTCCAGGTGTCTGATGAGCAGAGCTGAAACCGCGTGGTTGGCCTGGCAGAGCCCTGGGGAAACATGGAATACATCAGAGCTCACCCCTCTGTGGGGACAGGGCTCCCCAGTAGCCAGCAGCAGCCATGAAGCATGGCCAGTGTGGAGGACATGAAAGGGGACAAGCAGACAGTTGGCCAGAGGCTGGCCCAGGGTCCAGGAAGCCTTGGTGAGCAGGTGTGAGTGTGGCCCCCGGTGGGTGGGCTGAGGGCAGAGCCATGGAGCTGTCCACCCCACCCCAGGAGGCCTGACCCCATCTGGGATCTCTGGGCAGCAAAGGGGAGGACCAGCCAGCAGAGCCACATGAGGCTCTTGTGCTATGCTGGGGCTTCCAGCAGGCCAGGCCCCCTGGGGCTAGTGTTTCCAGCCTGCCTTGAAAGGTGGGTGCCAGGACTGGCTTCGGAGGGGGTTGCCAAGCACTTCCAAGGAGACAGGGAACCTTCTCAGAGTCCAGGTGGAGGGGCTGGACCTGTGGGGTGAGTCCCGCCTACCACCCGCAGCCAGGGCTGGAGGCCTGCTGTGGACACAGCAGACACAGACAGCCCAGCTTGTTACAAGGTCAGGGCAGAGGGGCCCACAGAGAGTCCAGGGACACCTGCACCCAGGGAGCTGGCCCCCAGGGCTGGGCAGGACCTGGGGAGAGCGGGCAAGACAGGGAGTATTGCTGGGCAGCCACCTCCAGCTGGCAGGGCCCCTGCCTGCTCCCACTGTCCCGCAGCACTGGCGGGTCTGCATTTGCCCGGCCAATTCCACAGGAAAGCCGTGGGAGTTCCCCACCCCTGCGACACTCTCCTCTCGCTCCTTGGCTCCTTCACAGTCTCACTGGGGCAGGGCGATGGGAGGGCCATTGCCTGTCCTGTCCCTCATCCCCCACCCCCCCCCACCCCCGCCCCGTCACACACTCCGCCCACTCCCCCAGACGGAGGGCGGGATCACTTTGGGGAGGGGCCTGCGTGGCTTTAAATGTGGGCGGCAGGAGACTAGCGAGGGAGAGCACACCGGTTGTCCTGTGGATGGGTGCAGGTAGGTGGGGACGCAGGCTAGGGCCACCAAGGGAAACTGAAACACCTGCAGGTCCCCGGGTTGGGGACGTGGCAGGCGGTGCAGCCAGCAGGGAGCTCGGGGCTCTGTCCTGGCCGGTTTCCCACCTGAGTCCAGGCTGGGCCTGGGGAATGCAGCCAAGGGTGGGGGTCTCGCGGGTCCCCCAGCTTCCGGGCAGGTTGGTGCGACGCCCTGGGCGGCCCCGCAGGTCCGGTTTCTTTCTGTCCTTGCCCTGGCAGGGCCGGGGTTGACAGATTGAGAGGGCAGGGTCTCCTGGCAGCGTTGCTGGGGCAAGGGAGTGTCGCTGACCTGTGGGGGAGCTATCTGCCATCCAGGGTGAACCGTTAAAGGGAGGGCCGCTCTGGTCATCTCGAGACTCTGGGGAGACATGAGCAGGAGGGGCCCTGCCCCCTCCCCTCAACCGCCCGCCAAGCTCCTGTCAAGGTCTCTGACTACAGGTCAGAGTGCAGATGGGTGGGGTCTTCCCACCATCTGCCCACATGGGGGCAGAGGTCAAGGTTGCTGCCTGGTCACCTGGATCTGTTTTGGCCTGGCTCCAGGCTGGAGTGGGAATTCTGCAATCAGTTGGGGGACAGGTCACATCACGCCTGAAGGATGCAGACCCGCCCTCCTCAAGAATGGTCCTCCTTCCACTTGGCACCTGGGGGCTGCCTGAGGTGGGGACCCTTTTCCGCCTCAGACTCCTGGGCAATCTGCTGGGCCTCCTCCTCCAGCCCAGCCTGAAGAGGATGCTGATCCTTTGGCTTCTGTGACACATTGGGCTTGCTTGGGTCTCCTGCCTTGAAGCTGCTCCTTCCTCCCTCCCCAGGCCCTGCCCTGGATGCCCCAGCTGCCTTCCCCAGGTCCACAATGTGGACTCAGGCTGCCCACTTTGGACCTTCCCCATGCCCAGCCTGGGAAGGGGCAGGGCCTGGGAAACACATACCAGGTCCAAGGTCACCACTGAAGGCACAGAGAGTGGCAAGGCCATCCCCAGTCTACAGCTCCTCCGTCACGCACAGGCCCCGCCTGCTGGGTTCCTGGCCTCTTCCCTGAATCTTCCTTTGTTCAGGGAACTTGAGCCGCTGGCCCCGGCCCGACTCACGCTGGCTATCTCTGGCTTTCTTGCCTGGGCATCGCCCTTCTCCACGGCAGCACACCTGTCTGGGCCCACTGCCCAGTCCAGGTCAAGGGCCGCCCAAGGCCATGGCCCCTAGCCCCTTCCCTGCCTCAGCCATAATGCCGGACCTCCCCTGGGCTGGGTGGTGAGGTGCTTCTCTCCTCTCCCCACCTGGGACAGGCCCTTCACCTGGCCTTCCTGCCAGAGCCCACCCTGGGCTAGACGCTGTCCTCGTGCATGGTTCTCTTGGGCTCCCAGACCCTGTGAAGGGGGCCCTGGAACGAGACACACTTGGCAGAGGAAATGGTGCCTGGCAGTCACTGGTGCAGGTGGGTACAACGGCACCCAGGTCAGGTTCCTGGAAGTGGAGTCTGAGACAGGTCATTAGGGAGTGGCCTCAGGACTGCCTGGGGGAAGGGAAGTGAGGAGGCAGGCTGGGCAGAGGGAGAAGCTGGCCTGTGCTGCTGTATTGCCACCCCCAAAAGCAAGTCTGGGCAGCTCTGTGTCCACCATGGCCCACTGTGCCCTTGAACCCAGCCTCTTCCTGGGGAAGTGTGTAAGGAGAAAGCTCGCAGGACGGACCCAGCCCTGCCACTGCAGCAGGTCTCAGCAGCACTGGGCACCTAGGCCTCATCCCACTATCCAGTCCAGATGTCTCAACCCGATGCATGTCTGCTGGCTCAAGGCTCACTGGGGAGTGACCAGACCCCCTTCCCTAGGGTTTCCTCCCAGGCAGAACTGGGCAAGGCAGACCAACATGGCTACCAGGGCCCACACGTGCCCTAGCCCCACACACATCCTGCCCACTGCATAGGGGCCCCACCCCCTGCTGGTCAAGTGTGCTACCCTGCTGGGCGGGTGACTTCCCTCTGGCTGTGGGGTCTGGACACGAGAGGCCAGAGTGCCTTTGGAGCCACGGTAGCCTTTGGCTCAGTGGGCCTGGCTGTGTCCCCTGGCTGTGTCCCCCCTGTGTCTCCTTCCTCTGGGGACCAGGACTTCTAAACCCACTGACCCAGAGCCGTGCAGTTGAGGAGCCCAAGCTCTGAGTGGGTCACTGGGAAGATGGTGGGTGGTTCCTGGACCTGCGTGGCTCATGTCCTGGGACACAGTACTGGGGGAAAGCCACGATTTAGAGTAGAATGCCTGGCCTCCTGGGATATGGTGCCTCAGCCTGCAAGGTTTCCCCTGGAGCCAGTGCTTCAGCTGTGCCTTCAGTGGGTCATCCAAACTCTGTTAAGCCGGCTGCTTCCTGGGTGGCACACTGTATAGACAAGGGCCTCGGGCAGCCCATGGGCTGGTACTGTCCAGCTGTTCACTTGCAGCCTTTCATGATGTTTTTCCGGAGCTTAATTGCTTAGCAGCAGTCCCCCGGGCCTGTCCTGCGTGTCCTCTGTATCTTCTCAGCTGCCTGACACTGTCCCGAGTACACCACCTTGGAAGAGCTGGACTGTGACTGTGCTTCCTCCACCCTGGGCTCTCCTCGCTCCCCCAGCTGAGCGGCCATTTCCCTGGTTCTGGATTCCCAAAGGGACTGGCAGTAGGGTTACCTACCCACAGCCTTCCCAAGCCAGGGGCTGAGTCCTGCACCCTTGGAGGGTGTCTGGGCAGCACCTGTCCACCCCACCAGGTCTCATGACATCAAAGCCCTATCTTACTACTGACTGTGGGGGCTCTGTGCCCATCCCAGCCATGCTGCCCCGACACAGGGAGGACTCAAGCCCACCTCCCCTGCCAGCCCCAGTGAGGGCTCCTGCTCTGTGGTGTGGAGGCCCTCCAAGTGGACAGGCTGCAGGGCAGCATGGGAGGCTCGAAAGCTGTGGGGTTAGAGCACGAGATGCTCATGAGCTGTGGGGTGGCCCCCTGTGGGGCCAGCCTGGGAGAGAAGATGGGAGGACCCTGGCGCCTTCCAGGGTTAGGTTCTGCAAGTTCACAGAGCACAGGTGGGCGTGGGTGCCCATGAGACCAGGAAGCAGCCGGATACGTGGTTCTGGGCTCCAGCTGTAGATTTAGGGAGCTGAGGGCAGACACGAGGCAGTTTCTGATTTAATGGGTGGATGGAGGCAGAATGGAATCCCGTCACCAGGGAGAGGAGTCGGACGTGGGTGGTAGTCAGGTCCATGTATTTGTTGAACCTGGCAGCTGGACTTGGAGGCTGCCCCAGCAGGAGCTGTGGAGTGGGGGTGAGGAGTGGACGTGGGGGTCTGACCCTTCTCCCAGGACCCTGTGTGGGAGGAAGTATGGTCAGGCTTCTGAGCAGAGTGAAGGTTCCAGGAGGAATGAAGGGGACTGGGGATCGTGGTTCTGAGGAAAAAGGGAGCAGACCTGGTCCCCGGGCAGTGGACATGGCAGGTGGGGAGGTGTACCCATGACCACAGACTAGGGGGCTTGAAACAGCAGAAACTGACCCTCCTGCAGCTCTGGAGGCCAAAGTCTGAAAGGGAGGTGTAGGCAGGGCATGTCCAGTCTCTGCCTCCATCAGCATGAGGCTACCTCCTTCCTGAGTGTCATCATGTAGGGACACTGGCTGCACTGGGTTAGGACCAACCCCATTTGTCTTACCTTGCTGACATCCGCAAAGCACAGGAGGTGAGTAGGACTTGACATGTTTTGGGGGCCGTACAATTCAACACGACATAGAAGGGGGCAGACTAGGTGGAGGCGGTGGGTGTGCAGGTGTGGTCAGGATGGAAGAATGGTTATACAGCTCTCTGCTGAGAGGGGCAGCATGTGGAGCTCTGGTGCATGGAGCCAGGTGACAGCACCGGTGGGTGAGAGGTCCTTGCCTGGCCTATACATGGCTCTTGCCAGTATTGGCACCCGTCCACTGAATCTATGGCCCTGGTCCGGGCCCCTCAGGGCAGGGTGTGGGTGTAGGGGGCCACAGCCCAGAGGCCATGGAGGTGGGGTGGGCTAAGGGGGATGTGGGATTGAGTGGGCAGAGGAGACACAGGGCCAGGCTGAGACAGGACACCTGCTGGGTCAGAGGGCAGGCATCTCACGGGAGCCAGGTGGGGAGCTGGGGAGGGAGAGGGAGACCTCAGGAGCTGTGGCAGGGCTGGTGCTCCTAGATTTGAAGGCAGGGGCTTCCCTAGTGGGGGTGGAAGGTTTCAAGAGGCTTCTAGATCAGGGCAGGCACAGGGCGGAGCCTTTGGGGAACCAAAGCAAGAGCCCAGAGGTTGCAAGACCCTGCCAGGCAGAGGGTAGGCCCTTGTGGTGGGAGGGGCACAGCCTTCTTGGACCAGGGCTGAGCCCCAAAGGCAGGGCTGAGGACAAAGGGGCCAGGAAGGTGTTGGGCCAGGGTCAGGACAAGCCTCCGAGGACAGCCCCCGAGGCCTGAGAGGCTGCTGATGGCCAGCCCCTGGCCCCTGAGCTCACACTGTCCCTCTGCATGCTCTGAGCTCCTGGGGCCTCCTTCACTCCCTCTACAGGATTCTTTACGGCCTGGGCAGGCCTCTGGATTGCGGGTGCTTGTTCCCCAGGGCAGGGCCGACTGGGAGTTCCACTTGACGGAGCAGATCTGGCTTCTCGAGGAACACTCTGGCCTGGGTGTCTGGACTCATCCAGCTCAGGATGGTCTGGGGTTGTGTCTGGGATGATGTCTTCCGCTCACACCCACCCAGGGCACTCAGGGTCCCTGGCTGAGCCTTTTTGTCCCCCATAGGACACAAGTGGACCTCCAGCAAGTTCTGCACAACCAGCTGTGTGTGATGAGTGGCCACGCCTCTCTTCTTGACGTCCTGGTCACCGACAGCACGGAGCAAGCCAGCATCACCCAAACCATGATAGCCATACCAGGAGCCAGCAGCCCCTCTGGGCCCCAGGCCAAGGCAGTGCCGTCCTCCCAGGCCAAAAGCATAGCTGGGGTGTACGTGGAGGCCTCAGGCCAGGCCCAGAGCTTCTACGCTGCCATGAGACAGGGCCTCCTGCCTGACAGCCTTGGGCTAGCTCTGCTGGAGGCCCAGGCAGCCACTGGGGGCCTTGTGGATCCTGCCCAGGGCCAGCTGCTCCCTGTGTCAGAGGCACTGCGTCAGGGCCTGGTAGGGCTGGAGCTAAAGGAGAAGCTGCTGGCCGCTGAGGGCGCGGTCACTGGCTACCCAGACCCCTATGGGGGTGAGAAGCTGTCACTCTTTCAGGCCATCGGGAAGAAGGTTGTGGACAGGACTCTGGGGTGGAGCTGGCTGGAGGCCCAGCTGGCCACGGGGGGCCTGGTAGACCCCACCCGGGGTATTCGAGTGGCCCCAGAACCAGCCTGCCAGCAGGGCCTCCTGGATCAGGAGACTTGGAACAGCCTGTTGGAGCTGGAGCCCAGCATGAGGGTCCCAGGCTTCCTTGACCCCAACACGCTGGAGCCGCTGATGTACCGTGAGCTGCTGGAGAGGTGCGTACGGGTCCCTGGCTTGGGGCTGGCTCTGCTGCCTGTCAAGGTCACCTTCCGCTCTCTGGGCGGGGCGGTGAGTGCAACTGAGCTACTGGAGGCTGGCATCCTGGACGAGCAGACCGTCCAGTGCCTTCAGGAGGGCAGGTTGGCTGTGGCAGACGTGAGCAGGCACGCCGAGGTGCAGCGCTACCTGGAGGGTACTGGCAGTGTGGCAGGGGTAGTCCTGTTGCCCGAAGGCCTCAAGAAGAGCTTTTTCCAGACCACCGCCGAGCACCTGCTTCCAATGGGCATCGCACTCCCACTTCTGGAGGCTCAAGCCGCCACCCATGCCCTGGTGGACCCAGCCACCGGCCAGCGGCTATGGGTGGAAGAGGCAGTCAGGGTGGGTTTGGTCGGCCCAGAGCTGCACGAGCCGCTCCTGTTGGCAGAGCAGGCTGTGACAGGGTACCATGACCCCTTCAGCAGCACCCAAATCCCCCTCTTTCAGGCCATGAAGAAGGAGCTCGTGGACAGGCCACTGGCGCTACGGCTCCTGGATGCGCAGCTGGCCACAGGCGGTCTAGTCTGTCCAGCCCGCAGGCTCCGGCTGCCTATGGAGGCTGCCCTGCGCTCTGGCTGCCTGGACGAGGCCACTCAACAGTTGCTCTTGAAGGCAGCTGAATTCACAGACCCCAGCACACACAAGAGACTACATTATGAGCAGCTGCTGGCCCGTTGTGTCACCGACCCCGAGACAGGCCTCGCCTTCTTGCCCCTCCCAGGGGGATCCTGTGGAGAGAAGCCCCAGGGATCCCCGTTCATTGAGCACTGCACTCGGCAGGCTTTGAGCGCGGCTGTGACCACCATCTCCATGGGGAGGTTCCAGGGTCGGCCTGTGTCTCTCTGGGAGCTGCTCTTCTCTGAGGCAGTCCCCGTGAAGCAGAGGGTGACACTGGCCCAGCGGCACCAGGAAGGGACCCTGTCGGTGGAAGAGCTGGCTGCTGAGTTGAAAAATATCATTGAGCAGGCTGCAGCCAATGCCAGGGTCACCTTTGCTGGGTTGAGGGACACTGTTACACCAGGGGAGCTGCTGAGAGCCAAGATCATCGGCCAGGACCTGTTTGAGCAGCTGGAACGAGGACAGACCACAGCCCAGGATGTGGGTAGCCTGGACTCAGTGCAGAGGTACCTGCAGGGAACGGGCTGCATTGCTGGCCTGCTACTGCCTGGCTCCCAGGAGCGTCTCAACATCTACGAGGCCCGCGGTAAGGGGCTGCTCAGGCCTGGCACCGCCCTTATCCTCCTTGAGGCACAAGCCGCCACTGGCTTCATCATCGATCCCAAAGAAAACAAGAGACACTCTGTTGAGGAGGCACTGAGGGCTGGTGTCATCGGGCCCGATGTGTACATGAAGCTGCTGTCTGCTGAGCGCGCCGTCACTGGGTACACCGACCCCTACACTGGGGAGCAGATCTCCCTCTTCCAGGCCATGCAGAGGGACCTCATTGTGCAGGACCACGGCATCCGCCTGCTGGAGGCCCAGATCGCCACAGGCGGGGTCATCGACCCCGTGCATAGCCACCGCCTGCCCGTGGATGTGGCCTACCAGCGTGGCTACTTTGACCAGACCCTGAATTCGATCCTGTTAGACCCTTCTGACGACACCAAGGGCTTCTTCGACCCCAACACGCACGAGAACCTCACATACCTGCAGCTGCTGGAGCGCTGTGTGCACGACCCCAAGACAGGCCTGTACCTGCTGCCACTTCGCAGCGCACAGCCCCAGCTGGTGGACGCGGCCACCCGGCAGGCCTTCCAGAAGTTGCTGCTGTCTGTGAAGTACGGACGGTTCCAAGGGCAGAGGGTCTCCGCGTGGGAGCTGATCAACTCAGAATACTTCAGCGAGGACCAGAGGAGGCAGCTGCTGCAGCAGTACCGGCTGCGCAGAGTCACGCAGGAGCATGTCAAGCAACTGCTGGAGGCAGCATCGCGGAGGCGGGCAGACATCACGCTGCCTGCACTGCAGGGCCGTGTCAGCGCCTACCAGCTCCTGGAGGCCCACATCATTGACCAGCAACTCCTGGACCAAGTGCTGGCGCAGACAGTCAGTCCTGAGTCTCTCCTCCACATGGACAATATCCGCAGGTTCCTGCGCGGCTCCGGTGCTGTGGGTGGCGTGCTGCTGCAGCCTTCCAACCAGCGGCTCAGCCTCTACCAGGCCATGAAGCAGAAGCTGCTGCGACCTAGTGTGGCCCTGGCTCTGCTGGAGGCTCAGGCGGCCACTGGCACCATCATGGACCCTTGCAGTCTGGAGACCCTCTCAGTGGATGAGGCTGTGCGTAGGGGAGTGGTGGGGCCAGAGCTGTGTGGCAGGCTGAGGAGGGCCGAGGGTGCCGTCACTGGCTTCAGAGATCCCTTCTCTGGGAAGCGGGTGTCCTTGTTCCAGGCTATGAGGAAGGGCCTTGTCCCTTTGGAGCAAGCTGCCCGCCTCCTAGAGGCCCAGGTGGCCACAGGAGGGGTCATTGACCCTGAAGGCCATCTACACCTCCCCATGCCGGTGGCCATCCAGCGTGGCTGCATCGACCGGGAAATGGAGACGGCTGTGTCCAGTGCTTCCGATACCTTCCCCACACCAGACAGACAGGGACACACCAGCTATGCCCAGCTCCTGAAGCAGTGTGCCCAGGACGAAGCCTCTGGCCTTCACCTCCTGCCCCTGCCAGAAAGTGCTCCCACCATCCCCACCAAAGAGCAGGTCCAGGAGACCCTGCAAGCCACACCGGGGACAGAGGATGGCATGTCCCTCTGGGACCTGCTTGGCTCCTGCCACTTCACTGAGGAGCAGCGGAGGGGCTTCTTGGAGGACGTCTGGGAAGGGAAGACCACCGTGCCACAGTTGCAGGCAGCCGTGCAGAAATGGGTGCAGGGAGCCAAGCTCCTGGCCCAGGCCCGTGTCACGGTGCCTGGCCCGCGGGGTGAGGTCCCCGCTGTCTGGCTACTGGATGCCGGCATCATCACCCAGGAGACCCTCGAGGCGCTGGCTCGAGGCACACAGTTGCCCACTGAGGTGGCTGAGCAGCCAGCGGTGAAGGCCTGCTTGTGGGGCACGGGCTGCGTGGCTGGCATGTTGCTGCAGCCCTCTGGGGCCAAGGTCAGCATTGCTCAGGCTGTGAAGGATGGCGTCCTGCCTGCAGGCCTGGGCCAGAGGCTGCTGGAGGCCCAGATTGCATCTGGATCCCTTGTTAACCCTCTGACCAACCAGAAATTGTCAGTGGATGATGCAGTGAAGGCCGGCCTGGTGGGCAGGGAGCTGAGTGAGCCTCTCCGGCAGGCCGAAAGGGCTGCAGCTGGGTACACAGACCCCTACTCGGGGGGCTCCGTCTCGCTGTGGCAGGCCATGGAGAAGGGGCTTGTGCCCCAGAGTGAGGGCTTTCCCCTCCTGCAGGCACAGCTGGCCACGGGGGGTGTGGTGGACCCTGTCCATGGGGTGCACCTACCCCAGGCAGTGGCCTGCAGGCTTGGCCTCCTGGATGAGCAGACGGGCCAGGTGCTGACCGCAACAGATGCAGACAACAAGTTTTTCTTCGACCCCAATACGAAGGACAAGGTAACATACCAGCAACTCAAGGAACGCTGCCTGCTGGATACCGAGACCGGCCTGTGCCTGCTACCACTTCCCCAGGACAGAGCACTGGAAGTGGATGACCACACCGTCGTAGCCTTGAGGGCCATGAAGGTGCCCGTTAGCATGGGGAGGTTTCAAGGCTGCAGCGTGTCACTCTGGGACCTGCTGTGCTCCGAGTACATTGGCCCTGACAAGCGACGGGAGCTGGCAGCACTCTGCCGGTCTGGGAGGGCTGCAGCGCTGCGGCAGGTGGTCAGTGCGGTTATTGCCCTGGTGGAGGCTGCAGAGGGGCAGCCCCCACAGGCCACCTTCACAGGGCTCCGGAAGCAGGTGTCAGCCCGGGACTTGTTCAGGTCTCAGCTGATCTCCAAGAAGACACTGGATGAGCTGCAGCAGGGGAAGAGGACCGTGCAGGAGGTCATGCAGACGGACAGTGTGCGGCGGTCCCTGGAGGGAGGCAACTTCATTGCCGGGGTCCTCATCCAGGGCACCAAGGAGAGGCTGAGCATCCCGGAGGCGCTGAGAAGGCACATCCTGCGGCCCGGCACAGCCCTGGTGCTGCTGGAGGCACAAGCGGCCACGGGCTTTATCATTGACCCTGTGAAGAACCAGAAGCTGACTGTGGAGCAGGCATTCGAAGCAGGGATGTTTGGCAGAGAAACCTACATGAAGCTTCTGTCAGCTGAGCGTGCCGTCACTGGCTACACCGACCCCTACACCGGGGAGCAGATCTCCCTCTTCCAAGCCATGCAGAAGGACCTCATCGTGCGTGACCACGGCATTCGCCTGCTGGAGGCCCAGATCGCCACAGGTGGCATCATCGACCCTGTGCACAGCTACCGTCTGCCTGTGGACGTGGCTTATCAGCGCGGCTACTTCAATGAGGAAATGAACCGTGTCCTGGAGGACCCAAGCGATGACACCAAGGGCTTCTTTGACCCCAACACGCATGAGAACCTCACATACCTGCAACTGCTGGAGCGCTGTGTGTGTGACCCTGAGACAGGCCTGTACCTGCTACAAATTGTAAAGAAAGGAGAAACCTACATGTACATCGATGAGACCACAAGGCAAGTTCTCCAATCTAGGACTCTGAAAATGCGCGTGGGCAGGTTTGCCAACCAGACAGTGTCTCTCTGGGACCTGCTGTCCTCAGCATACTTCACAGATGACAGGAAGCGTGAGCTCGTGCGGCACTATGGAGCTGGGGACAGGGGCCTGGAGGAATTGTCAGTGGTCATCACCACGGCCATCGAAGAGGCAGAAGAGCAGAACCAAGCCATAAAGGTGGCAGCCATCAGGGGGGACACGACAGCTGCAGAGTTGTTCCACGCAGGGGTCGTGGATAAAACGACCCTGGATACACTTCGCCAGGGTAACAGGGGTGAGCAGGACCTCAGGCAGCTGGAGCATGTGAAGATCTACCTGGAAGGCAGCGGCTGCATCGCTGGGGTGACTGTGCCCCCCACCCAGGAGGTCATGACCTTCCACGAGGCCAGCAGGAAAGAGCTCATCCCCACAGTGTTCGCAGCCCAGCTGCTGGAGGCACAGGCTGCCACCGGGTTCCTGCTGGATCCCCACACTCACCAGAAGCTGTCTGTAGATGAGGCCGTGGCTGTGGGCCTAGTGGGCAAGGAGCTGCAGGAAAGGCTCTTAAACGCCGAGAAGGCTGCCACAGGCTACAAGGACCCTGACTCAGGAGACACAATCCCATTGTTCCAGGCCATGCAAAGGAAGCTTGTCACAACAGCAGAAGCCTTGAGGTTGCTGGAGGTGCAGGTGGCCACGGGCGGCATCATCGACCCACAGCAACACCACCGGCTCCCACTACAGACAGCCTACAGACGTGGCTGTCTGCACGAGGACACTTATGCACTCATCGCTGATCAGAAACATATGAAGAAAAGGTTTCTGGACCCCAACACACAGGAGAAGGTCACATACCAGATGCTCCAGGAGAGGTGCCAGAGGCAGGAGCACACAGGCTGGGCTCTGTTCCCCATGGTGAGGGACACAGAGCAGCCTGAGTACATTGACGAGGCCACCAGAAAGGCTCTCGAGGCAGAGCAGGTAGAAGTAACAGTGGGGAGGTACCGAGGCCAGAAGAGAACAGTCTGGGAACTCATGAACTCAGAATATGTGACGGAGGAAAGAAAGCTTGAGCTAGTGAGAATGTACAAAAGGGAAACAGCACAAACACTGCAGAAGGTAGTACATATGATATTAGACATCATTAAAGAGCATGAAACCAGCAGGGAACAACTGTGGTTCCGAGGGATAAAGAGAAACATCACAGCATCTGAGCTGAGAAGCGCAGACATCATCACCACAGAGACCCTACGGGAACTAGAAACAGGAGCATGCACACCGCAGCAGGTGACCGCAGATGAGCGAGTGAAGCGCTACCTGGAGGGCACCAGCTGCATCGCGGGCGTCCTGGTGCCCGCCAAGGACGAGCCCGGCCGCCAGGAGAAGATGAGCATCTACCAGGCCATGTGGAAGGGCGTGCTGCGGCCCGGCACGGCCCTGGTGCTGCTG
>CAUYSK010100845.1:0-37769 GCA_963575035.1 Avahi laniger
TTAGAAAGAAATTAATTGGACAACTAAAAATATATAGAAAAAAATTAGCCGGGCATGGTGGCGTGTGCCTGTAATCCCAGCTCCTCGTGAGGCTGAGGCAGGAGGATCGCTTGAGCCCAGGAGTTTGAGGTTGCTGTGAGCTAGGCTGACGCCACAGCACTCTAGCCCGGGCAACACAGTGAGACTCTGTCTCAAAAAAAAAAAAAAAAAAAAGAAAGGAAGGAAAGGGAGAGAGAGAGAAAGAAAGAAAGAGAAATTAATTTTTTAATTTCCTTAGAATCTTCCAGAATCTCTTGTAGCTGGGTAAATAATATTGTGTCAGCGTCATTACTGATTTCCAGCAGAATGTGTTGAGCAGATTTTAATGAAGAGATCAGTTCCTTTTAGTGTCTAGCAAATAGTCAATCGCCAATAAACATTAATGAATAAATGAATTGTTTAAGCAGACGTCATGCTTCTAGTGAATTATGTGGTTGGTTTACCCATATGAATCAAGATGTAGAAAAATGTTAGCTCCTCTGTTGTCTACTGCTTTCCACTCAAGCTGCCCTCCTATCTTTTCCCTTCTTTTTACTAACAAATTTATTTAAATTTTCTTATGTAGAAAAAATGATTACAATCATTCCGTCATCCGCTGAACCTCGAAGAACATGAAAAACATAGTAAATACCAAACACAGATCTAACTACGCCTTTTCCACTTTCTTCACTGACTCCTCTTTCTCTATCAATCCTTCATATGGTTATTCTCTCAGGTTCTAGCCACAATTTCCCTCTCATTCTGTTTCCAGCTTCTAAGACTCCTCAATTGTTATTTCCAATCTCGAATATTCAACTGAGTGATACACACTCTTACTCATGTTTGTTCATTCACTTATTTGTTCAAAAATTATTTTTTAAGACCCCAGCATTGCATCCCCTGTACCTCAACACAATAGCCAAAGTACTCCTGTTAAAACAAGTCAAATCATGTCAGTCTGCTGCTCAAAACCCTCTGAGTCTCCGTTTCACTTTGCATGTTTACAGTAATTTTACAGAGTTACAGTAACCCTATAGAGCCTTGCATTATCCTTCTCTGTCTTAAATCCCAGCTTTCATCAACCGTCATTCCCCTTTCACTCCTGCTCAACTGCCTTGCTGCTCTACAAAAACACAAGGTATAGGCCTACCTAAGAACTTTACACAGGCAGTCTCCTCTTGGAGCATTCACCTGCATGGCTTGGTCCTTCACCTCCTCCCAGTCTTTGCTTAGATTGTACCTTCTCAGCATGACTTCACCTGTTCACCTTCTTTGAAACTGAAGTCCTCCCCTCAAGTACTACTTGCCCCTTTCTGTGCTTCCTTTGTCTTCATTGTACTAATCACTCTCTTACATCAAGTTTGGCAAACTATGGCCCGTGGGTCAAATCCAACCTGCCACTTATTTTTGTAAGATTTTATTGGAACACAGGCCATTCTTTTATGCATTGTCTATAGCTTATTTTGTGCTTCAGTGAGAGTTGAGTAGTTAACAAAGATCACCTGGATCACAAAGCTTAAATACATGTATATATTATCTGCCTCTTTATGGAAAAAGAAGCAGATAATACCCTGCATATCAAAAAGCAGGCAAGAATTTTTTTTTGTTTTAATAGCTTTTTCTGTGATGAATAGTGTTCAACATATAGTAGGCCTATGGTAAATATTTATAAGTAAATAAATGAATCTCTTAATATGTGCCAAGTACTCAGCAAGGCCCTCAGTATGCAGAGATTTTATTCTCCCTATATTTTCCTTAGAATTCTACTAAGTTTTCCTGTTCAATTTGTTCTCCTTAACTAAAATAAAACAAAATCAAAAATAATAAAAACTATTTCACATTTCCTCACTCTTTAAAAATTAAACATCCCTCTTTTTTTCACTTTCAACCAATGACATTAATATTTACTTGATACAAATCAAAGCAGTAAGAACAGAACCACATTATATTCCAATACTTATGTTTGCCAACCTATTTCTATTTTCCCCATATATTTCTGTCTTCCTTCCTGTTAAAGTAGATGACCAGTTCCATATCCCCTCCAGCTAAAGCCCCTTTTCTCTGCACTCACAATAGCAAAACTCATCATCAAGTTTTTTATACTTGCTGTCTCTGCTTAAACACGTCTCATTCTCCTTTTAACTCACGATAAGACTTTCATCCTCATCACTCCAAAGAAAGCTGACTTGTCAATCTCTATCTTGCTAAAACCAATGGTCAGTTCTCAGTTCTCATGTTACTTGACCTCTAAGCATTTGGTAGAGTTGACCATTGCTTCATTCTTAAGACACTTTCTCCTCTTTGTATCAAGGACACCACATTCTCCTGTTTTTCTTCCTATTTCATATGCTATTATTTCTCAGTCTGCTTTATTGTTTCCTGCTTCTCTTCTTCATCTCTAAATTTGGAGTTCTCTTGGCTTCATTCCTCCTCTTTTCTATTTGCTCCTTGGAGTTATCATTTATTTCTGTTAAGTTAAATAACATCTGCATGCTTTTATCAACCAAGATCCTAGCAGAAAAAGAATGGTACACTCTATGTAGGTAAATTAAGGAGAGTTCAATCAAGGCAGTATTTATTTTCAAAGTGTGGACAGGATGTAGAATATCACTGCCCTGGAGTAACAGCAGAGCTCTGTTTAACAATGGAGAGCTGGAACAGGCTTCTATCAGCTGGTGAGAGCTGACTTAAATTTTTGAAAGTTTACGAATCAGATGCCAAACATAGCTGTTATTAAAAATTAAGTTATATTAACTTATAATCAAATAAATTACATTTTAAAATAAATTGTAGTTAAATTATATTTCTAAAAAATAATCATTATTCAAAACTCACAATTTCCAAATTATTTATTATATTTTACTGTTATATATGTTCTTGAGGCTTATATCTATTATAGCTGGATGATGGAAATAGTATATAATAGGCTACTCTGCATCTCTTCCAAACTCCAAATTCAATGATATCCCATTGGTAGCTTAAAATTTGCCCCGGATGGAGTATTTGCACCACAAAATCAGCAGCTGCATAACTTACGGTTTGATTTATTCTTTTGTTGACTGCGTAGACTTAAGAAAGTAATGGAAAAAATTTTATAATTAAAAATGTTTCATGTAGCCACTACGTTGTGAATAATAACTTAAAAATGTGGTAACATATTCTTTCAGTAGCCTAAAATTATCATCTGGTTCAGAGAAGTCACATCATTTACCAAAAAGTGCCAAAATCTATTGTCTTTGTTTTACTTTTATCGTAAGCAGTAATGTAAATGAAAATATCAACCAAAATTCATGTTGGATTTCTATATGTTTGTTAATTATAAAAGTTCAGCAAAAAGCAGTAAAACCACTCTGTGAAAATCAATCATCTCTAAAGAATTTATTATATTGCATATTTTATTTTTATTTGGAAATTGTGTTCTGTACATTCTTTATATCAGAAAAATTAATAGCAAATATATATATCTATCTGTCTATAAATGTATATAGACCTATCTGTCTATCTGTCTAGGTATACATACTCAAAGATCCAGTTGTTAAATATTTACTAGCATACTACTATTCTATCATCACCCTAAGGCCTAAAGGAATGAGAAGAACAAGTACTTAAAAGAAACTCAAGAAAAGAAAGCTATGTGGAGAAGGCCATCTAGCACGAGCCACTTTCTGTATCCTTTTGGTAGAGGGATGCAGAAGGTCTTTGCTTAGGGGGTGTGAAATTAGGAGGCAAAGTGGAAAACAAATACTTTGACCTTCTTCTCCTGTCTCCCTTCTATCTCTCACTAGGGCTCCTCATTTGGGCTGAACCCCAGTGTAAGCCAAAGAGCAAAGAGCTTCTTTATGCAATCCATATGGGCTAGTCTCCTGAAGCAAAGACCAAGATGGAGAATGGTAGAGAGTGGATCTGGAGGAGCAGATGGAAGTTGTCCAGAGGGGTGAAGAACCTGTGGCCTCAAGGCCACATGTGGCCATCTGGATTCTCAAGTGCAGCCCCTTGACTGAATCCAAACTTCACAGAACAAATCTCTTTTTGGGAAGTTTGGGGCTATACTCAAGGATCCAGAAGGCCACATATTTCACACCCCAGCCAGAAGGCCTCAGATGCCATCACAGGTGTCCCTGTAAGAGAGGGGCAGAAGCAAATTTGGCTCATACACAGAAGAAAGTGATGTAAAGACAGAGGCAGAGATTAGAGTTAAGCAGCCACAAGCCAATGGATGCTGGCTGCAACTAGAAGCTGGAGGAAGCAAGAAACATGTCTGCCTCTAGAGGCTCCAGAGGTAGTGAAGTCCTGTCAACACCTTGATTTTGGCCCAGTGGTACTTATTTTGGACTTCTGGCCCTCAGAACTGTGAGCAAAAACATTTCATTTGCTTTAAATGGTTGGTAAAAACTGGGTATTAAACCATCCAGTTTATGGTAATTTTTTATGGCAAGAATAGGCAACTAAAACAGCACACAAAGTCCCATTACATACCATAATCTTCAACTGCATGATTTCAATTTGGTCATACTCCCACATGAAGTCTAAAGCATTAGCCATCACCAGTGTTATTCATATAGAATAAGAAACAGAGTTAAATAACATAAAACATAGTTGCCACATTTGTTCTTCGGTAGTTATACCTGAGACCAGTGTTGGAGCATGTCATAAGGAAATTCCCATGAAATCACAGGTGTGAGTTGAAGGACAGGTGGCAAAGCAGTTTAGGCCAGTAGAATGGAAATCTAAGCCACTTGCTTCTGCAGTTTACTTATGTCTTCTAGACTTGCAGGGTATCATTTATACCATTTCCATTTTATAATAGAGTGGTTCTAAGCACTTCCAATTTTATGGTTTCATGAATTAGATAACATCAGTTAAAGATGAGCATTCAGGTTGCATGGTACCTTGAGGATCTATGGTCAGGTGTTTGTTCTCTACTGGGTCCAGTAACAAGTTAATGGTTGTTTTTTCTTTAGAGATTAGTCTGTTAGTGGAAGAGGGCATTTTACTCCAAAATTCTATGGGTCCACTAATTTTCCTATTGGAAATTTCCAGAGGCTTCATACAGAGGGCAAAAAGAACTTGTTAATCAGTTCACGTATTATAGTTTAGCCTCCTGGGGCACAGAATAAAGTGGAGAATGAAGTGGATATGTGACTCTACCATGGACGCTTCTAATACCATTGGGTTTGCCAGGTCACATAATTTTTTCTTGCTCTAAGACCCACTCAAATCTTACAACCTTAAGGTTACCCACTAAATTTGTGAGAGTAGCATGCCTAAATGTGGCGTATGTTGCCTCCAAGATCCAAATATGCACACAAAGCATTGAGCTCCTTTCATTATTTTGGGAAGTGCAGCAATTCAACTCTCACTTTAAAGAGGATCTCCTGACAAGACCTAGACTGTTAGACCCCTAGGAACTTCATGAAAGCGACAGGTTCCTGCATTTTCATGTGTTTTATTTCCAACCCTTTGGCACACATATCTGTTATGTTTAAGATGCTTTCTTCTTCTGATTTAATAAGCCCAATGATCATGTTTTGTGAACTATCAAGGCAATTAAGTTATCTCTAGATTATATTATGACCAAGAGGAGATGAGTTAACATAGGTTAGATAAGACCAAGAGAATAAAGGCATATTGATAACCCTGCCATGCGAAGGAAATGGCTTCTGTTTATCATTACAGAAAGAGAATATGCATTTGTTAAGTCACAGCTGTCAGGGGCCATATTGATTTCCCCCAGTAAAGATACTACATTGGGAATGTCAGATGTGATTGGCTTCATCACTTGATTAAGCTTCTGATAATATATCCTCATTATCAAAGACCCATCTGACTTTTGCATAAGCCACGAGGCAAGTGAGTAAAATGGGGATATTCTCCACCTCTATAATTGTTCAAGTGTTCCAGGTAGCACATCCTCCTGGGCTGAGGTATTGCTTTCAGTTCATTATCTTAGTAAAGGAGAGAAATTCAAGGGGCTTGAATTTGGCCCTTATTCTGCAGTAGAACTCACTCCGCATTAGGAAATTCTGTTACTAAGTTTTCTTATTCTTACTATATATTCTTGGCCTGTAGAAATAAATGGATCTGAAGTCCCTCCAGATACATTCTGAAATGGACTTGGGCTAAGATTCTATTATCATATCTCCATTAAATCCCAACTCTAACCATTGTGCCTAAGTGGTATTTTAGGTCTCCAGGGATTAGTATCATTTAAGAGGCAATGTCTAATAATTCCATAAAGTATGGAGTTTTCCAGTGCAGTGATTCTCAAGGTGTGATCCCTAAACCAGCAGCATCTGCATCACCTGAGAATTTATTAGAAATATAAATTCTGGTGTCCCCACCCCCAAATTATTGAATCAATGGGGCACAGGAATCTGTTTTAAAAGCCCTCCCAGTAATTCTAAAGCACACTAAAATTTTAAGAATCACTGCTCTAGTGCATAACCATTGTTAAGTAGTGTGATACTGTAAAACATTTGGTCTTCAATCCCACTTCCTGCCGTACAACTCCTAAAATCCTTAGAATCTCCAAAGTGATGTGTTTTTGTGTGCTAATGATTGACTGATGGCTGGCAGCCCCTAGGCAGCTTCAGAATGGGGCTGGTCACTGGAAAGACCAAGGCAAAATTAGAGGGTTGGGACTTTGAGCTCTACCCCCCCAACCTCTGGGGAGGGGAGCAGCTGAAGGTTAAGTTGATTACCAACAGCTAATAGTTTAATCTACCATGCCTACACAATGAAATCTCCATCAAAGGCCCCAAAGGACAGGATTCACAGAGTTTCTGGATAGCTCAAAATCCAGAAGTTCCTGGAGGTTGGTGTGCCTCGGTACAGCACCCTTTCCCCTATACCTCACCCTATGCATCTCTTCATACATATCCTTTGTAATATTTTTTATAATAAACCAAAAAAAGTAAGTTTCTCTGACTTCTGTTAGGTGCTCTAGCAAATTATTTGAACCTAAAGAGGGGGTCATGGGAACTCCAACTTGAAGCCAACTGGTCAGGTGTTCAGGAGGCCTGAATCTTGCCAGTAGTGTCTTGGGGAGAGGGAGAGGCCAGCCTTACGGACTGAGCCCTCAACCTGTGAGATCTGTTACTATCTCCAGGTAGATAGTGTCATAATTAAATTGGAGAATGCCCAGCTGGTGTCCACTGCACTGACTGCTTGCTTTGTGGTAGGGAGAGAAACTCTCGCCCTACATTTGGTCACAGAAGTCTTCTGTGTTTATTACTCTCACTGAGTGAGAGAACAAGAAAGAGCACTCTTAGTTTGTTTGTTCTACTCAGAAACAGCCAGGGTAACTCTAAGGCAGGTGTGGAGGAAGGCTCATACTATATATCTGTGACCTTATTGCCAGATCATTGCTTATAGGGCCTGGCTTCTTTCTCAAATTGAGATCTCTAGGTCTGTAAACTGACTTAAGTCTGGGAACAAGGTAAGAAGAAGTGAATCCCTGCTACTGTAACCCAAGTAAATTTTATTTCCCCCAGACCTCCTAAGATTTTTCTCCCTATATATGCCAATCAGCTCCTTATTTGGCTGCCCTTTTATTTTGTTTCTAAGGACGTCATGATCAATTAGCTGATGGCAAAGATCCTTGAAGGTCAAATATCTTGATTACTACTCTATCTCTGTGGCTTATTATGGTAATTGTGCCCACTTGATCTACAATGAGTAAGCACCCCTACTTGACCTCTGAGTCTCTGGCATCCTATTATCCCCATTGTCATCAAGCAATCCAATTCCATTGTACCACACCTTACCATCACCTCTGGCATAGAGAGTACAGCCACCATAGAACATTACTTCAGTTTTCAAGGATAAGAGTTACCCTCTTTACCAATGCATTCCTTAAGGTATTGGTCAAGGGCAACTCCTTAGGGCCCTTTTAGGTAATATAAATAAAGATTGGCTGACCAGGTAGCACATAAAAAAATTCATTCCAGTATTCCTGTTCTCCTGAGACTTGATTTTTCTATATTGGGCCAGAAAAGTTATGTTATTCAACCTCATTGAATATAGGCTACTATTGATTGAGTCCAGGCCTTAAACTACCAACCTAATAGACTAATTAATACCATTTATAGGTGCTCAGGACAGCACATTAAAGCCCAATTCCTGAATGAATCAACTATTATCATCAAATTCAGCCTAACGCAGCCTTCTATTTTTTCTTCCTTGGTCTAACACCCATACTACTTACTCCATGTATGCTCTCCAGATACCTGCCAATATAAATCAATGAAGTTCTACAAGTCTTTCATTGTACAGGATATCTCTTCCTCCCAGACTCAGCCTTGTACTTCTCCTTCTGGCTATATCAGAGTGTAATGCTAATTATTGGCCTAGAGGCAATTAAGGATGGTAGAGGTTGGTCCTAGGAAAGAATAAGCATCAGTATATGAGGCAACTACTCTAGACCCAGTCATTACAAGATTGGTTCCCTTAAATACTAGAGGAGAGGCTGTCTCTGTTGGAAAGGGAAGGACAAGGGATGTAAGAATTCAAAGTTCTCAGCTTCACTTTTGTCTGCCCAAATGTCCGTATTCCAACACAAGAGATCCTTCTCTTTCCTTCCAGTTCCTCTACCTTGGTTTAAAAGACCTCATGGTTTTAATCAACCACTGAATTTTCAGCTTTCATGTTCAAGCTGTGAGCTTGATCCCAGCCACATCATCCCAACTTCAGGAGATGAGGGACTCCTTCAAAGGTGCCAGAGACTTGATTTTTCTGTATACACTCTCAGTTGGATATTCAATTTCTCCCTTTCCCTTTGTATACTCTTTAGAGGCATCAAAAGAAACCAGTAGATGCCACCATCTTTACAGTCACCATTGTTGCCATAGTGATAAGTGCCACAGTTACTTGACTGCACAAGACCTCACCTGCCCCCTCCACTGGTGATAATTTGAGGAATCATAATGCCACTGTATGCCATGCCTTACTCATGTCCCATCTACTCCACTTCCCCAGCAAGAGGGTTATCCAGGCACTCCTCAAATATGTGAAACACAATCCCGGAATTCCATTTGAGAGTCAGTTCTGGGGCCACTTCCAGTAATAATTACTATATTATTCTCAATAGACCATAGCGAGCGAGCCAAGAGAATACTGTTTTATTTTCTGTCCCAGGAGGAAACAGATGGCATACTATAATTAGGATAATCAGAGGAGGGTTTAATAAAGAGATTTTTACAAAGATATGAACAGGAAGTAGGGAAACCATAAGGGATAATGAAATACTCCAGTATAAGAATCATCGGGGTGTTTGTAACCATACCTAGTTCTGAAAAGGTAAGGAGGGAGATACATACTAGAAACCGGGAAAGCCAGGTAGAAAGAGCCACTTGACAGGAGCTATGACATTTGGTTGAGGGAGCCAGACAGCCCATGGTAATACCACAGGGAGGGAGCCAGTAGAATAAATACCTCAACTTCTTTCTTCCACTCTACTGCAGGGCTTTCTCTTTGGCAGAAACTAATCAGAATCCAGGGGATAAGAGAACCCTTAGCTGTCTCCTGTGATTAGATCAATGAGAACTGGAGAAGAAACATAAGCTATCCAACACACATTGATTACCCTCAATATTTTTAGGCCCAATATCTCTCATAAGGGTCAAACTTTTATACTCAACGCCTGTTCAACATTCCCCTTTGGTATGTACTAAACATCTTAAATTTAACACATTTAAAATGAAAGTCTTGGTTTTGTCCTCCTTCCCTTGCCTATAGGTCACTCTCTTCTGTCTTCCCCATCTTAATAAGAGGCACCACAATGTCCCCAGTTACTCAGTCCAAAAATCTAGGAATCATTCTTGATTTATTTCCTTTCCTCACAGCTGATCTATCATCAAGTCCTGTCACTTCTGAATCTAAAATATATCTCACATCAGAATCCTTTCTTCACCTCAACCACCACCACCGTATTCCAGGCAATCATTATCATTAACCTGAACTATTAGAGTAACCTCTCAACTTGACTCAATGATTCTGCTCTTGACCTCCTACACTCTATCATCCACCTAGGAACCAGAATGTTAAAAATGTAAATCAGATCATTATTACTATCTTGCACAAAAGCATCCCATTAAACTTAATAGTAAAATCCAAACTTCACATCATAGCCTAGAATGCCCTATAAGGACTGGCCCCTATATACCTTTCTAGACTCATTTTCTAACATTCTGCTACCCCAACCCTCTCTCCGGCCTTCTTATTGTTCTTAGAAAATACTCTGAGCTTATTACCTAATATTAGGTCTTTGCATTTTCTATTGCTGCTACTTAGAATGTTTATCCCCTAGATCTTCAGCTAATTCTCTTATATCCTTCAATTCTATCATGTCATACCATCAAAGGGCCTTCTCTGACCACCATATCTTAAGTAGCACACACTCCTACCATTTTCTATCCATTTATCTTGCTTTTTCGTCACTATCTGAAATTATATTACTTATGATTTTGTTTATTCTCTATCTCTAGAATATTAACTTCCATAAAAACAAGGATTGTGTCTGTCTTGTTCATTTCTCTATTCTTAGTGCCTATAAGCTTCCAACATTTAAGAGATATTCAATAAATACATCAAATACATCAAAATACTATAAATGAGGTATAAAAAGTCCAATCTCATAAATAAGGACTTACTGCAAGGATAAGAAAATGACTAAAATAAGCCTAGTTTGCTAGTAAGGAGTCCAGGGTCCAGGCCTAAATAGTCTTGCACTATATCTGATTTTACTTTAATGTGAAATATATTACTCGGTTTTATTTTGAATACATGAATAAAGAAATACATGCGTAAATACAACATCAATTTAGTGCTTTTGCATAGTGCAATATCAGTTTAGTATTTTTACATAGCTATTCAAAAACATTGATATTCAATGTATCCATACATAAATTCATCATCTCCCTTCCATCCAAAAGCATGTTGCTTCTCCTCTATATATTTCTTACCCTGGTAATGGTACAGCAATCACTCAATCATCAAGGCTAGAAATCTTGTAAATTTTTAAGTTCCACTAAGTCAAGTAAATTCAATATCCATAATATGGCTCAAAATTGTTTCTTCCTTTTCATTTTCTATGATACTTTCTTGGCTCAAGGCCTCTTGCATGGTTTATTAATACTTGATCATTGCAATGGACTGAATGTTTGTGTCCCCCCAAAATGCATATGTTGAAACCTTAATCTAAATATGATGGTATTTGGAGGTGGGGGGCTGTGGGAGGTGATTAGGTCATAAGGGTGGAGCCTTCATGAATGAGATGAATGCCCCTAAACAGAGGCCAAAGAGTTAATATATAGCTTGCTCTTTCTTTGCCATGTGAGATTACAATGAGAAGTCAGCTGTCTCCAATCTGGAAGTGAACCCCTACAAGAACCCCATCATGCTGGCACCCTGATCTTGGACTTGCAGCCTTTAGAACTGTGAGAAATAACTTTCTAATATTTGTAAGCCACCTAGGCTATGGTAGTTTGTTATATTAATAGTAACCTAAGACAGACATTAATCTTACCCATTGATTGTCTACTTCATTTCAAAAAGTGTTGTTGATTTTCCTAAAACCCTGGTCAGTCAACATTATGTGTCTCTAATCTTGATCATCCAGACTTTCACTTTTTGTATCCTCATATCTCATATCTCAAACTCACTCTGCACATTCTTATCTTATACCATGCCTCTATCTTGGAATTTTCTACTTTCCTTCTTTCCAATTTTTCATTCATCTTTCAAATAGAAACTTAAGTAGCATTTCCTTTATAAAGTATTTCTTCTTTGCCCTAGTCAGACTTAATTGTTCATCCACGTCCTCTTTTATTTCAACGCACATTGTTCATGCCTCTCTTCTGCCTTGAATTATAATTATCAATATGCCTGTGTTAGTTATTGTCTTGATATTACCTTGAAACCCAGGACTATGTCTTTTTCACCCATTGATTTCCCCAGACTGTGAATTGCATAATGGTAGGCAATACATGCAATAGATGTGCAGTATACATTTGTTTAAATGAAGTTACAAATAAAGATTGGCAATTTTACTTTATGCTATAAAGGATATCTACTTGAATTCTATTGACAAATTCAAAGTATTTTTGCAACTTTTCTAGTGACCCCACCAAAGATGATGCAAAGACCTCAAACCTCCAAAGTAGCTTCTTACCTTTTAAAATACTTTTGAAACTACTCATTGAAAATCTACACAACCTCTTCAACTATACTGCCATTGATCTTAATTTTTCAAAGAAAAATTTACTAGATTTACTTTTCCATTCTTCATGGCAACTGAGAATAGTCTCAATGCATAGGCACACAGACGTGTCAATTTTGGCGAAAGTTGTCAGAAATGGTAACAATCAAATCCTAAAAAATCCAGAAGTATGATTTAGTGGCAGATAACCTCTCTTTGAGAATCTTAGTAAGTCATAGCATTTTTTAAAAAGAAACAAAACTGTCTGAACTGGTCTCAAAATATTAAATATTAGTATAACACAATTCAGGAATCTATAGTTTACATGAATGTAATGAAAAATTTTAAATGATAGACAAGAGAATCACTTGTCAATCTGATTCAATAGTCAGAGCTAAGCCTTTGCATTAGTATTAAGGTAGTTTTCTGGTAGATTCTTAAGGGGACATATGCCAAATAAAAGGATATATTTTTATAAATGCAGTATTCAATGGAAAGCCTGTCTAAGAATAATGAGACATTGCTATTTATAGAATAATTAGAGCCTATGCCTACATATATAGTGTCAAACTGTTTGGTGCAAATTGATAATAAAGAGTCTAATATCTTCAGCTATCTCTGTCCTAATAGTACTAACACAGACTTCAAGGATTCCTTGATTGAAAATAAAAGTTGCTGTACAAGGGTTTTAGATGCTTCTATACATATATTTCACATGTATACATATATTTCAAGTTTTGACCATCACAATTTCTGGAGATATTATTTCACTTGTAAGAATACATTAAAAATGAGTTTTCTGATGCTCTCCTAGAGGGCTCAGAAAGATTGTTGTCAATGTGGTTGAAGGCATTCTCCTCCCTAACAGATATAGATATTTTGGTTAGGAAACCTCTTTCGTTAAGATCCATTACAGCTACGGCATAGTTAGTAAGACAGAGAAAACACAGTAACACCAGCTGACAGATCTTCCAGCGGCAGAGCAATGCAACAGATGCTATTGATTTTCATCGGTATAAGATAACAGCCTTATTTTTAGATGCCATAAGCAATTAGTTAACAAGCAGGGATTCATTACACCTATAACTTATTCCATCTAGATGACTAAGATCTTTATAGAGATAATATAAGTAAATTATCATTCCAGTCTTCATTTCAATACTTTTAAGCATTTGTAAAGTGAATTTAATGCTCATAAGTAGATATTGAACAGAGAAAATTAGAAAATGATAATTTATATACTGAGGTTACCAGCTGCGTAATATTATTAGATAATCCAGTTTTGATCCCATAAAACTTCTCTCATTTGCTGATAACAGTTGATATTTGTAAAGGTTACACTTTCCGAACTAATTTTGGTTAGGTCACCAAAGCTACTCCAATGCAAAGTATAGGTGTGGATTCACTAACACTCTAGAACAGAATTCTAGAAAAAACAACAGAGATGTTATAAAGAGTCCGACAGCCCATTTACAGGTGAAACAGGTGGCAGGTTAAAGAGGTAAAGAAGAAAGAAGAAAAAAAAAAAAAAAGACAGAAATAATGCAGGAGAGAGATGAAATTCTGCAGGAAGATGTTGAGAGATAGATGTTGATAATTTGAAAAAATATTAACAAAACAGGCACCATGGAAAAGAAAATGTACAAGGAAGATAAACTGGAAGAGATTTAGAAGATTAGAACAGTATGTCAGCTCTCGCATTGCCAGGAAAGAGCTGGAAAGGTAAGTCTAACAACTTCTGGAATGCCAGGAATTGAAAAGAGCAGAGAGTAAAAGGACAAAATTTATTATTACTTTTCTGAGAAGAGTGAAGACAGGGTTAATACAGAGTTTTTTTTCCAGGTAAGGGGCACTGGGCTAGTAACCCTGATTTTACTACCAAATAGATCTAGCGTAGGAGTGATAGAACAGGCTTCAACCCTGGAGACCTACTCTAGGAGTGGCATGATAGCTCTTTAGAGTTAAGGGAATAGTTGATGGGATGTAAATTATGATGGCTTTTTGTGTGATATAAAAACTATACTGGGACCACCAAATGGGATTTAAATTGAGCCAGTGCTGCTTAGAGTTGTTACTTTAATTTTTTTTAAAGATTTGCGATATAATTAAGAAATGTTTCCTTTGACATATGAAGAAAAATATATAATATGTAAAATAATGAAAAATATTAAAAATACATAAGATGTGCAAACATTTCTAGCCTACATGTTATATTTACAAAATTGTCTTTAATCTTTGAAGGGCTATGACCAAGTCATTTAAAACAGGACTTTTTTCCTAGTCAGAAATCTTACTGTTAACTGAGCATATTCAGGTATTCTGAATTTGGCTCTTGGAACTTTTTCCTCATGTTAACAAATGCATTTCATTTTGGCTGATTTTATTCCTTTCTAAATAAAATGTTTGTTTACATTAATACTAAATTATAACTTGCTTTCTTTTGCTGGAGTTTGTCACCATACAATGATTAGAGGCTTGCCAATTCCAATGACGTGTAAAGCATTGTCTTATTATTTTATATCTTTGGAAGGAATTCTAGGATTTGAGTGGATGCAGTAGCAACAAAAAATAACAGGAACTGAGAGAGATGATTTTTACATCACAAATAGCCTTTTAAAAAAAATCATGAGATGAAACTTAAGTTTATAATACCCAGCAAAAAAGAATACAAGAACATTAGTAATCATTTCACTTGTATTTTTGAGAAAACATAAAGCCATTTAGTATATTATATTCTAAGTTATTGAATGACTGTTCTGTAAAAAGCTCATTTAAGAACACAGTCTGAATCACCTGGGAGCTTGTGAAAAATGGAGATTCTCAGGACCCACCCCAGACTTACCGGATCGGAATCTATATTGAATCTGCTGAATCAGAATCTACACTGACAGCATTCCCAGGGATTTGCATACACAATAGAGAAGCCCTGTGGTAGTCTGTGACTGTTGTCCACAACGTAGCATGCCTTAGTTTTCCTGGGAGAGGAAACCCAGGCCTTGACTTTAGACAGACTTGTGTTGCTGGCTACTCTGTACCACATGAACTGGAGCAAGAGACTCTACCTCTAAGAGCTCCAATTTTCTCATCTGTAAAATGGACTATTATAATAATTGTGTCCCCGGCTTGTTTGGGGAGTACTTAATAAATGTTCCTTTCATTCTTTAAAAAAAGAAAAAACAAAAAAGGATAGCCTGAATAGGAACCATGCTCTCATTCCTCTTTCTGTAGTCAGAAAGTATTTGTGTAAGATTTACCTATTAGAGGTTGAAGAGCAAAATGAATATTTGGCTAATAGCTAACACATTCCTTAAATTTGTAATAGTGAAGATAAATATTGAACTAGGAAAATAAATTTGTAACTGAAATGTAAAGTCAGTTTAATACTGGATAGCATATTCACAGCATAATGCATAATGAAATAGTTATGACATTATTAATGTCTTGCTATATTACTTTATGTTTATGCTCTATAATACTTTCCATAGTACCATGAATAGATGGTTGTTGAGTAAATGATATTTCAATGGTGAAAATGATCATGTGCCAAACTGGCTTTTTGCTTATTTCTTATTTGACAAAATGGACCTTACCTTAAATGTTTCCCATTCCCGTGACACTCATGCCCCGATACTTTCATGGCTGACTCCTTTGCATCATTCAGCTCAAAA
This sequence comes from Avahi laniger, assembly GCA_963575035.1. NCBI lineage: Eukaryota > Metazoa > Chordata > Mammalia > Primates > Indriidae > Avahi > Avahi laniger. The sequence continues at coordinate 15,883 of CAUYSK010100845.1, forward strand.
TGTGCCTTCTTTAAGCAGTCTCCCAGTTACTATTTTCTTTTTGTCTTAGCACCTGTATTAGTTGGTGAGGGCTGTGTCTCAGTTCACTTCTGCTGCTTTAACAAAACACCTTAGAGTGAGTAATTTATAAAAAGTAGAAATTTATTTCTCACAGTTCTAGAGGCTAGGAAGTCCAAAATCAAGGCACCACCAGATTTGGAGTCTGGTAAAGGCCTGCTTGCTCTCTGCTCCCTAGATGATGCCCCGTTGCTGTGTATTTGCATAATGGAAGGGTGGAAGGGTGGAAGGGCTGAAGGGCAAAAGGGACTCCCTCAAGCCCTTTTATAAGGTTAGGTCACTAATCACATTCATGAGGACTCAAGCCTCACCTCTTAAAGGCCCTACCTCTTAATACTATTGCATTGAAGATGACACTAACATTCGAACCACAGCCAGCTGCCATAACAAAATACAACATACTAGGTAGCTTAAGCAACAGAAATTAATTTTCTAACAGTTCTGAAGATGGGAAGTGCAAGATCAAGGTGCTGAATGGTTGGTTCCCTCTGAGGCCTGTCGTCTTGGCTTGCAGGGGGTCATCCTCTTGCTGCCTCTTCACATGGTCATTCCTCAGAGCACATACATGTCCCTGGTGTGTCACTCTGGGTGTCCTAATCTCCTCTTCTTACAAGGACACCGTTCAGATTGGATTAGGGACAACCCTAATTGCCTCATTTTAAAGTAATTATCTCTTTAAAGGCTCTGTCTCCAAATAGAGTCACATTCTGAGGTACTGGGGGTTAGGACTTCACATGTGAATTTGGGGGGACACAATTCAACCTATAACAGCACCTATAAATATATACAATAATAATGGTTATATATATTTACTTGTTTATTATCTATCTTCCCTCATTAGAATGTTATTTAATAGTTTCATGACATACCTCAACCATATTGTTTATTTCTATGTCCCCAGCACTCAGATCGGAGCCTGGCACATGGTAGCCACTCAGTTAGTTTTTTTTTTTTTTTTTTGAGACAGAGTCTCACTCTGTTGCCCAGGCTAGAGTGCCATGGCGTCATCCTAGCTCACAGCAACCTCAAACTCCTGGGCTCAAGCAATCCTACTGCCTCAGCCTCCCGGGTAGCTGAGACTACAGGCATGCGCCACCATGCCCGGCTAATTTTTTCTATACATTTTTAGTTGTCCAGCTAATTTCTTTCCATTTTTAGTAGAGACAGGGTCTTGCTCTTGCTCAGGCTGGTCTCGAACTCCTGAGCTCAAATAATCCTCCTGCCTTGGCCTCCCAGAGTGCTAGGATTACAGACGTGAGCCACTGCAACCAGCCTTCAGTTTGTATTTGTTGAATGAACAGATGCATGAATAAGAAAAGCATGTAATTACCAAATCTTTGATTCTTGTAGTTATTATTACAATTTCAATGATTTGAGAGTCAGAAGTCATGAAAAGAAACCATTTAGTTTTTTTAAATTTTACAGATGCTCAGTAGATTGTATTTCTTACACACACATCTCCGAGACTTTTAATTTATAATGAAAAGATATCTTATATTTATTGATTATATATGGGGCTCAGAAAGCAATGAGAATCTATACCCTACCATCTAGACAGATGGTATAGCAAAGGTTTCAAGCTGCTCAAAAGGGATGAGAAGCTTTGGGAAAGTCAGGGCAGAAAATGTGAGATATTATTTTTCTCTACTAATTACCACCTCTGTGAGCTAAGTAATTCGTGACTGTGAAAGAGACCACTAGTTTCTTTCCAATGTCCACTTGCCTGTTCTTCTATATTAACAGGATCCCATGTTTTAGGTGAGTACATTGGTTACCCATTTAAATGACTACATTTCTCAGCCTCATTTGCAGCTGAATTTATGGCCATTTGATTTAGTTCTGGCCTGTGAGCTATAAGGGAAAGTGTTCAGTGATACATTAGGAGGGTCTCCTTAAAAACAAAAGGAGAAAGGGAGTTGAGCTTTTTTTCCTTTCTTCTTTCATCCTCTTGCCTAGGCATGGTGGATGTGAAAGCTAGGTTCTAATAACTACCTTGGACCATGAGAAAGAGGACCACATTCTTTACGGGTGGTGAAGTCCTAAAGCTGGAAGAAGGGGAGCCTGAATCCTTTATGACTTCATGGAACTGCTGCAGCCACACTGGACGTCCTTAATCTTGCATTAATAAATGTGAGAGAGAAATCAACTTGTTTAAGCTACTGTTACTTAGGGGTTTTCTGTTATCTTTTATTGTTTGTTTTTGAAACAGAGTCTCATTCTGTCACCTCGGCTAGAGTGCAGTGGAGTCAGCCTAGCTCACAGCAACCTCAAACTCTTGGGCTCAAGAGATCCTCCTGCCTTAGCCTCCCAAGTAGCTGGGACTACAAGCATGCACCACCACACCCAACAAATTTTTCTATTTTTAGTAGGGACAGGGTCTCTCTCTTGCTCAGGCTGATCTTAAACTCCTGATCTCAAGGAATCTTCCCACCTTCGGCCTCCCAGAGTGCTAGGATTAAAAATGAGAGCCACCACATCCAGTCGGTTTTCTGTTATCTTAACTAATACAATGATCGATAACCTTTTAATAATATTCATTAAAAGACTGCATAATCTCATACTGAGCAGCATCTGTAGTTCTTGGAATTTTTGGCTTGCCTGAAGGTTTTTTTCTTAAAGCCACCCTTTGAATGACTGCATCACTGCAGTATACTTTCCTAGCATTCCAACATATACCACACTAGAAAAGTTGCATTTTCTTCATCCTTCTGGGTCTTCTTACACACTCCCACAGCATTACAAATCAACCCTATGGCAGTACTTATCCCAGTGTATTATAACTGGCTGTTTACTTTTCTGCCTGCCTCCCTGCACTCCTCCAGGATAGGAACTTTGTGCACTGTTGGATCTCTAGCACTTTGTGCAGGTCCTGGCCAAGTATTTTACCTATCTATTTATTTATCTATTTTCCTTACCTATCTATTCTAGGAGAGGCAGATTCTAGGCAAGTTTTATTCCAATTCCAGTAGACTAACTGAGTCGGACCCTGTTTGCCATACTGCAGTGCTATTTAAATGTTTTACAGAATTTGTAGAGCATTAGCAGTGTTTCTCAAAGTGTGGTCCTACACCAATATCAGCAGCTTTATAACTCTAATAGGAATGCTTACGAGGCTAAATACAATGATGACTATAAACGATGTTACACAGTCATAAGGAGCCACTAATGCACAGTATTTAAGAACAAAAGATTTGAAATGAAAAAGTCTGAGACCCAAATTCCAGCTTTATTATTTACCAGCTGGGTAAACTAATAATTCTACATCACAGAAGTATTAACAAGATTAAATGATTTAATAATTAAGTCATAAATATATATATTATGTTTTTAAAGTGCCAAGTTCCCATGGTGTATGGCACATAGGCAATGCTCAATAATTATTAGTCACATTGACTATAGTTTGCTACTAGTAGTTGAGGGTAGACTCCAGTGTCTCATTCATTTCATCTTCCTATCTAGTACAGGCTGTAGGTTTTCTTGATTTGCACTTTTATTAACCCTTTATCAACAATGCATTATATAGTATATGGGTTTAAGCGGTAAAATTTGGCCACTGCCTAAACTTCCGATTTATTGATGAAAATTAATGACCCATTGTAGAGTTTCCCTTGTAAAGTCTATTTATATTGACTTTGTGAAATAGTATGTTTGTTTTTATGCCTAACTTCTATTTGTAAAAACAGGTATATTATAGAGAAATTTTATATTTCAGACCTAAAATTTTGAACACATACCTATGTATTAACTTTAAATATATTTTCTAAAAAAGATTTTTTTTTGGAAATTATGCATTCATTTTCATAATGCAAATAAAAATTATTCTTAATGAAGTCAAGTCTACCAAACAGTTTTCACTTTCTATTCCTCAAAGATCAAGAAAAATGGTGTTTAGAAAAGTGGCATGATAAATTTCATCTCAAACTTACAATGGAAAAATAAGTCATTTAATACTTTAATACTTAATCTGTTTAACATAACTCTCTCAGTGAGAACGAAAATGGGGAACTAGAAAAAATTTAATGTGACATATGAATAAATATTTTGTAACTGATTTGTAATTGCTTTTATGTATTCATCTTATCTTTTGATGATACTGTAATCCTATATTTTGGGAATCCAATCACTATGAAGAAACAGCCAAAATTCATTTGTAGGACTTTTCACTAAAATGTGTAAATAACATTTTCTCAAATTGCCGTCATAATTACATGAGAATTACATTTATTTAAAAAAATGTAGATTGAACTTTAATTGGTTTACATTTAAAGATTCTTTGATCTGAGATAACAGTAATATATATTAACATGTTGCATTTTAGAGTGACATTGCTTTTCATTAATCAAGTGTCTGTATGGTTGATTAATTTGTACAAGGTTTAAATTGCTATGAAAATTTATCATTCATAGCCATGATCTCCATTTACATATATGTTAATTATGGTAAATGTAATCTTTTCCTGAATCCTCTGGGCTGCATACTAAAAAGACAAAGTGATCAGAGCGACTACTTTTTCTATTACAAAGTGAACTCTTACTGTTACTCAGTGAAGTCTGTTGTAGTTGTCAAAGCCAGACTAAAAACATTATATTTTCTGCTAAAGGCAAGTCCAAATTCTAAAGATAGTATTTCCTTTTCAAGTGATTTCTTTATTCAGCAGCTATAACATTTATGCAAACAGACTTGCCATGTTTATTTACCATAGTATTTAGTACTGTCTCCCAGTGGTGTTACCATTTATGGCACTAAATTCCTTTTAAACCCTGTCCCTATGGAGTTTTTCCCAGAGTATTGTGTAAAGTTGGAAGGATATGCAGGAAGAACAGGGCTGCCCTTATCCACCCCACTATTGGTTTTTTTCTACTTTTCTAGAGGGTTTTCCTAAATTCAGAGCATGTTAACCAAGGATTATTTTATTATTATTATTATTATTATTATTATTTTTAAATACTTTCCATTTATTTCCCAATGGTGATCTTTTCTCTTAACAATTATTGATTTGGAAAAATTCTAATATGTTATAAGTAAAAATAATATGGTGACTAATGTTTTAGAGTGAATGTGATAGGCCTTGCTAGGCAAATATTGGAAAATTTAATTATTCCTATTAAATATCTATAATTTTATGCTTAAATTGTTAATATTTACATAATATATTCACTTTAAGAGAAGCCTCATTTCTTAGTCACAACTTAATAGAATTAAAATATCCATCTTGGAAACCTTTGCAAGCGTAGCACCTCTGACTACCTGACGAGGCTATTTTTAAAGACACTTATTTGGCAATTTTCTTATAGTCAGCTTAATCACAGGAGAAACAAACTAATATGGCACCTGTTCTGATAGATGGATGTCGTACCTTTCATCCCCTGATCCCAGACCTTGCAAGACATTTTTCAAAGAAGCATCACTTCCGTCACCACAGAAATGCATCCACGTCTAAGCTGGAAACAGCAAAAGCATAGGGCAGAAGATGAAGAATATATTATCCAACTAAAATTACAGAGAAATTTTAAGTAGGCAGAATATAATTGCCCAATTTGGAAATTAGCCAGGACACAGGGTTTAACATCATCTTTACTCTTTTGAAAAGTGCCATGGGATTTTTAATAACTGCTGGTGGTCAGGACCTTGGTTTTACCCTCATCCATTAGACGACATCTCCAGCAGTGCAGTGCCCCCTCATACCATGCTGGGGCATCAGTTCAGTACTGACTCAGTGAAAATTGTGCCACCTACTGAATCATGCACAGCTCATCTTAGAGTGTCCTGGCTTTGAGATTTTTCTCTGGAGAGCTGTTATGAGAGATGGGACCAGGCTCAATGATGCTTAATTTATGAGATCTCAAGGTTTTAAATGGTTAAGATCTCAGACCTGAGTTTTATTTTCAACCGTAACATATTTTTCAGGATTTTTCCATACTTAATGGTCCATAATGATGGTCTTGATGGTTAAACTCTACGTTATACACATCTCTTCTTGGAAAAGAGGGAATAAAGGCAATAATATATTGATACATTCAATGAAAAGCAGATTCCTTCATTTGTAAAAATCATTTGTAATATATTTGATTCTTTTAAAATGGAAAAAGTACTACCCCCAAAATCCATGTAAACTATATAACTAAAAAAACTCTACAAGGAGCTTATTTTTCTTTCTGGATTTTTAAGAACCTAGGAATAAATACTTTAAAAGGCAAATGCAAACTGCAGAGGGAGTAAACTTCACTGGTCAAATAAATAAAGTACAATTTTTGTCAAATAAAACCTTTATCCCAGCTTTCCTACAAAAAAAATCTTGCCACCTACAAAAGAATCTCACAGCATGATTGTTCCAAGAATATCTGAAACAGAATCAAGACTTTTGGACAAAATCTGGTGTATTAAAAGGTAAATGATAAAACACTGATGCTTTCTGGTCTCTATGCTTTATATTACTAATTTATTAATTTTCTTCATCCACATTAATGTGTGTACACTGTGTACAAATTTTTTGAAAAACTGGGCTGTTGCTATTTTCAGAAACCTTAGTCTTTAAAATGATTTCAGAAATTCTTTTTTGGCTGCTAAAAGTATCAGTATCCTGGAATTGAGAAACTGTTTCTGAAAGTGTTTCTTGAGGTGTTATTTCTGGAAATGACATTGAGTAAATCCTGTTGCTGGTGTGTGAGGAAAAAAGGAAATAGTTGGAAATAGTTATAAAGACTAGATTGAGACACTATAGCTAAGGCTGCAAAATAGATTACAACATATCCCTGTTTTCACTCACTGTTACTGGTGCCAAGGTTTCTCACATAAACACACACACACACACACACACACACACACATTCTCCCTTTCTCTCTCTCTCATATACAGTAATGGGCCTCATAAAGACATTTACTTTAAGCACAAACTAAATACATGATGGTGGTCCCATCACATTATAATGCCATATTTTTACTGTATATTTTCTATGTTTAGATATGTTTATATACACAAATATTTATCATTGTGTTATAATTTCCTACAACATTCAGTTCAATAACATGCTGTATAGGTTTGTAGCCTAGGAGCAATAGGCTATATCATATAGCCTAGGTGTGTAGTAGGCTACACCGTCTAGGTTTGTTTAAGTACACTCTAGGATGTTTGCACAATGAAGAAATTGCCGAACAATGCATTTCACAGAATATATCCTTGTCATTAAGTGATGCATGACTGTACATACAGTAGTCCCTACTTATCTGGGGGGTATGTTCCAAGACCACCAGGGGAAGCCTGTAACCGAGGATAGTACCGAACCATATACATGCCAATTTTTTCCTACACATACATACCTATGATAAAGTTTAATTTACAGATTAGGCATAGTAAGAGATTAACAGCAATAACTAATCATAAAATAGAATAATTATAACAATATGTCCACATCACTACTTTTGTGCTTCGGGGCCATTATTAAGTAAAATAAAGGTTCCTTGAACACAAGCACCAGGATGCCAGCACAGTCAATCTCATAACCTAGATAGCTACTAAGTGACTAATAGGTAGGATGCATACACAGTGTGGGTACATTGGATGTCCCCGGCAGGACAAAGGGGGATGGCAGGAGAGTTCATCAAGCTACTCAGAAAATGCTGCAATTTAAAACTTATGAATTGTTTATTTCTGGAATTTTCCACTTAATATTTTCTGGCCATATTTGACCACAGGTAACTGAAACTGTGGAGAGCAAAACAACACATAAGAGGGGATCACTATACTCTTCTATTTTGTATTTCACCTTTCTCTATCATCTATTTATTCTTTTAGGAATAATCTATCTTGATCAATTCTTGTTAAATAAAAAAAAAAATCTTTCTTAACTCAAATAACTTATTTCCCAAATGTCTCCATGTTGTTCTGCCATGACTTGATTATTTTTTGCTAGTAAATTAATAACTCACACACTGTAGGGTTGGAGATCAGGGATGGAGAAACTATTTCAGGAATCTTATGTCTGATTTGGTGACCTGCTACTACTATGATATAAATATAGTTAATGTGCCTCTGTAACTGCCTCATTGGCTACCAGATGGGTAAATAAGTCACTTTTTCCCCATTAATTATGAACATAAAAATCACAGGTGACAGATATTCTTCCATTGTTAAAATAGAAAATCTGAGACACAGAAATTGTCTGAGTAGATCAAACAGCTCCTAAGTAATCCATGAAAAAGTCTGGGTAAGTTGTGGGCTGCTATGGTTTTGATGTAATAATTAATGTTGGGATGACCATAACTTTCTAGATTTGAGTTAGAAATAGATATTGTCCTTTAATTTCCAATCAAATGAAACAATGCATTAGATTGTGATTTTTTTCTGTTTAAGTACAGTACTATTTTATTCTGTACTTTTACACATTTTTTCATATATAATAGAGCTGTTTTGAACTGTATTACATTTTTGTTTCCAATGTTATTTTTCTTTTCTCTGAGTATCATTCTCGAAACCATTGTTTCCTTCCCTAATGTTTTTCTCCTTACTCTAATTTCTAAAGATAATTTTGGCTAAATGTGATTACCACCCTCTGGGAAAAGAAAAAAAAAAAAAAAGAGAGGAGGAGAGAGAGAAAGAAGGATGAAAGAAAAGAGAAAAATGTAACCACCTTTGGAAGTAATCAGCTCAGTTGTAATCTGCCAGTATTTCACCTAACAAACACTAGGCTCTATTTCTATCAATGATTACTGTATATGTGTACAAGGAAGAACACATTTGTCCTCTTAATCTTTTACATGTAGGACTCTTTCCTAGGTATAAGGAATAAAAAAAAAAAAACAAATAGAAGACAATTTTGGATGCTGAATTTCCTACATTTCCCCAATTATTATTAACTGAAATTTTCATGTTTCTCTAATGTATTTTCCCCATTAAAGAATTAATTTCTTGTCAGTGTACTTCAAACAAACGATTGTAACATGATATGGTTGATTTTGATAGTCAATACTTCAATCTCTTCTTAAAATATGAAAATGAGACTTCATTACACACAAAAGACATATGATTCCCTACACCCAATATGTGAGCCAAATATTTTTCTCAGTAAAATTCTTCTAGTCCTGGAACCAGGTCATCAAAATTTTATGGGATGTCTTAATTATAAGATTTGATATATTAAACACATTTTTCAGGTTAAATGTTAAATATACACATCATTTGTCATTCAAGCTATATTAAAGGTATCACGAATGATTTGTTTTTGAAATGAAATGAAACATTCAACAGAAAAACCAAAATATTATAAACATAAACAATTATAAAAATATTATCAAATTAATAAATCCCCATATGTAGTGGGTTGAATAGTGACCCTCCCACCCAAAGATTTGTCCACATTAAATTCCTAGAAACTATGAATGTTATCTTAGGTGGAAAAAGGGTCTGTGCAAATGTAATTAAGTGAAAGGTCTTGAGATGAGGAAATCATCCTAGATTACCTGGGTGGGCCCTCAATCAAATGACAAGTGTTCTTATAAGAGATACTTAGAAGAGTGACACAAAACAGAACAGGGGAGGGTATTGTGAAGACAGAGGCAGAGACTGGAGTGATGTGGCCACAAGCCAAAGAACACCAAGGATTGCAGGCAGCCACAAAAAACCAGGTAGGGGGATTCTTTCCCAGAGCCCCTGGAGGAGGATGGCTGACATCTTGATTTTAGGCTTCTGGTCTTCAGAATAAATTTTGGTTGTTTTAGGACACGCAATTTGTGGTAATTTGTCATGGCAGTCTCAGGAAATGAACAAATGATATAATCTGTATTGTGATATATTTAATACATTTGTTGTAGTAATGGTAATGATGGCATAGGAAAAAAAAAAACCCAACAAAAAATCACCTAATAAAACTATTACACAAAAGAGTAACAGCACGAAAAGTTTATTTCATGCATTTTATGCAATGTTATTAGAGTACAGTGTATTAAGTGATACAAATTTTCTACTAGAACTAATATTCAGCTATAAAAGCTAGTAACATACCTTTATTTATCTTAAAGTGAACCGTATAATAAAACTTTATAAACTTGGACCATAAGCATCCCAAAGGCCCTGAGGTGAAAAAGAGATGACATGTTCCAACAACTGAAAGCAAATAACAAAATCCAAAAACTCCTTGTGTTTGGAGTGTAGTGTAGCGTGAGGGGAATACAGTATTTAGAAAAGAGGCAGAGGAGATGGGATGGAACCAAACTGTGCAGGTCTAGGTTGTGTAATAGCCCAAAAGAGGTAACAGTGTCCTGTATTAAGTGATGGAGACCATGAACTCTTGGGACACAGTCCCTATCTTGTTGATTTTTATACCTTTAAATCCAAACAACGTTCTTGGGACATATTAATAGTTGATACTATTACATAGTCTGAATGGGCAAAGTAGTTTAAAAATAAGATTTCAGGATGTTTAAAATTACTTGGCAACAGTCTATTTTTGAGCATCCTCAAATACCTACTTGGTTTTGATTCTTTCTACCACATGGCAAGTTACTTAACATCTTTTTACTGTTATATCTGGCAAGTAGCAGTAAACACTGAAAAAACAATGTCAAATGGACAAATGAAACACCCAATTATTTTTCAGTGGAAGTTTGGATGGTCCTTTGGTACTAACTAGAGGGGGACCTGGGACCAGGTAAGGGTTGAAAAGTCTGAGCTAACTGAGGCTATATCATATGCAACTGGCATAGTTAGTATTGGCCTTAGTGACATGGTCTGTGTGCCAACAATCTTCTTCTTCACAAAGTAATTTTGGGCTGCAAGATTTTTTTTTCCCCTAGCCTGTTCTTCATATCAGGCCTCATATTATTGTTCCATCAAACTTAGGATATCTGCTGCTGCCACTGATTCCTAATTATAACACTAAAATTTCTTACAATTGACAAACTAATTATTAACATAATTAAAAATATTCCCTCAAGGCATTTTACTAGGCAATACTTCATTAGTGTAATTCTAGCAATCATATGCACACCAATGAAATAAACTTACATTTTAATGTAAGTTTATTTACATTTTTTTCACTAATTAAAGCTGGTTTTCAATTTGTTAAATTCAATATTTTATAATAATGCTATTACATACAGAAAACCAGAATTTTATAGCACAACCAGAATTTTCCTTTTGCTCGTGAAAGAAAACCAGTTTCTTAAAATTACAAAGAATTCACAGAATTCACAGAAGGCATTGTTATATTTGAAATTCAGAAATGCTTAGACAAGAAAATAATTTTTCATATTTTTATAAGTTGTTGAGGCTCATTTCAGTTGCAAACTGACCCAGCCTTTTATAGTTCCATTATTAATGTCAAAAATTTTTTAAAAGGAAAAATATATGTATATGACATGAAGATATATATGAACATATATGAACAGACAAATGTATGCATAAAGAAATACCTTAAATATCACACAATTTCAGTTTCTCAACATTACCACATAAAATAATCCTTGCCCAACACCCAGAAAATCCTATCCTTTTGGAAACAAAACTATTTATTAGAATTAAAATTGTTCACATAAGAATATCAGGTATTTACATCTGTACATCTTGAGAGTGATATTCAACTTAGGCTCAAGCTTTAAGGTTATAACAACAGTGTAAGCTGCAGGGACGGAACAAAAGAAGGGAAAAAAACCTCAGAAGTTCCCAGAGGTAGTTGAGGGGGACAAGGAAAGATAGAATGGAAGAAATGGGAGACTCAAAGAAAAAAGAATGAAGATTCAAGGATGAGTAAATTTCCTCTTTACTTAGCTTTTCAAAAGGTTTGTGATAACCAGCTTTTGTGTAAATGGATTTGATGGCTCTGGGTTGAAGGTGACTGACAGCTGAATCTAGGCCCCCTCGAGAGTGTCACCCTGGGGATTGCCATTGTTGCAGACAGTTTCTTCAGACTGACCCAGAAGAATCATTATCTCAAGGGAACTCTAACAACAGCTACCCCCAAGCGGCCTAGGAGCTAGGAGTAAGCAACTTACTCTCTCTCTTGAGCAGTAATTACAGCGGTAAGGAGAACAAGGGGTGTTACTGAGTCGAGCTTAAGTCTCTCTCCAATTCCCAATTAAACAAACAAAAAAAAAGTATACAAGTATCCAAAGATTTTCCCAAGCAAAAATGTCAGAAAGATTCCCTCATCCTTTGTTAGCTGGAAAAATAAACAGACCGCTGGGTCCTCCTCAGGAAGTGCTTAACTGAAGAGGGTGTTGTAGGTAAATGCTTCAGAGGCTTTCTTTTTTAGTAAAGCTGATGTGTTTACTTTGGGACTACTTCAGCCAAGTCCAGTTACTAGCGGAAGTCAGCTAAAATCTGCCTGAAGTGCTTTAATTTCGTATAAAACAAATCCTTTCCACACCGTACTGTCACACTAGCAAGTTAACAGACACATTTGACCCATCTAGTCACAATAGTGTTCTGCCGCCAAATGCCGCTCCTTCCACGCTCTCCAGGAACCTGCTCTATGGCAAGACACACACCACAGTAAGGGGCCTGGAAAGTAGGCCAGTGGTTTTTCTTCCCCTAAACGTCTAAAAAATGCTCCTTTCGTACCCTCAGGGTAGTAAAGGGGTTGTCATAACCAGACTAGTCATTTGAAAAATAAAAAAGCTGATAAACCTAACAAAAGGTTATTTATACCCACAATTCCTGTACCTCACGCGCTCCCGTCCCCACCTGGGTTTAGTGTCCATCTTTTCCGGTAAGGGGCTGGACTTCCTGTCCAGAGAGGAACCAATCAGAGAATGGAATGAAAACTGCCGGTCATTTTCTAGGGTAATGAGCTCTGTTGGCTGTTTTTCTGTTTGGTTGAATGCTTTTCTAGACTGAAGAGACAGATAAAAAAATTATTTCTGAAAATATATCTTCATTTACATTAATGAAAATGAGCACGTTTTAATTTTTCATGATTTGCAAAATAATTTGAGAATCACTTTTATGGTGTTTTACACAACAGGATAGAACTTTCCTTGCTAGACTCACTTAGCTATCTTTTCCTACTCTGTGCGTATGTATTTGTGTTTATTTTTCTTTCCCTTGCTCATATATTCTTATTTCTACATCAAAATACCTTAGAAAGTAAGCTGCGTGAGACTAGAGGAGTAGCATAATGTTTGACATAGTGAGAGATCAGTATCTACTTGCTAAATTTTGATTCTTGCTTTGAAATGCATTGCTTTTACTTTCTTTTTTCTCTCTGTCTTTTCTGTAACTTATTTTTATGTTTTTGATTTGGTTTTGTTTCCTTTTTTAAAATTGTTGTTATTAATAGGTTGTCTTGGGATGATCTGGCCTTTGTGGGTTATTATTATATGTGGTTGTTTACAGAAATGTTTGCTTTATTTTTTAGTTTTGTAGTAGAAGAAATTGACACCAGGTACTGAAAAGAGGATTCTTGAACTTGGGGCTAGGATTTTGTTTGGGTCATGCTTAAGCCTGACAAATTATTCAACGTCTCTGAACTTCAGTGGGATTACTTATAATTATTTTTAACAGGATAATTTGTGATGACTTAAGGAGACACCATGTATAAAAGTCCCTAGCTAGTAGTAGGTATTTTGTAAGCAATGCCTTGGGCAAGAGAAAACATTTCTGGTAGTAAAATAATTTCAAAGTAACAAAGAAGCTTAAGAACCTAACTGGAAAATAAAAATTCTCTGCTCTACTTTCAATAGAACTACTGATTTGGATATAACTCTAGGAACATTACTTAACTACTATGTCTATTATCATCATTGGTAAAATGGGATAATAAATTTTATCTGCCTTGCAAAGGCCCTGTGTACATTAGATAAATAGTGTAAAACACCATGGTGATAAAAAGTATCCTATAAATGTCAACTTTTATTATTCTAGTTTGTATGATAAAATGCTGTTTTAGACAATAGAATGAGTTGGTATGCAAAACATTATTGTGTTAATTAAACATAGGATTGTGTTAAATCATTAGGTTAATTTTCCCTGACCATTCTGTAGTCCTTATATTAGAATTACTATTAACTAACACAGCTTGACAAATGTTTCCATTACTGGATGTGTACATGGTGCTATTTTCAAGGAAGAGAAATTGTTAGAAATACATTTGTTAATAGGTATGGTATTCAGGAACTTTTAATGTAGCTGTTAGATCAGAACTGCTTATGGATGTTTCACTGAAGTCTGAATATAATGACCACAATCAAGTCTTAGTTGAGCACAAAATATCTGGGCCAGGCAACCCCAAGAGGGTTACAAATTCCAACTCAGTAGGAGACTGACTTATTCCTCAGAAAGATCATATTGCTGTACTGCTGTCCTATTCCCCCACCAAACACACGTAAGTGAGCTGCAGATAAAAGTTGAGTTTTCAATGTTGGGAGTTGAGGAAGGAAGAAGAATTTATGGAAAAGGGAAAGATGGTTTATTAACAACTGCCCTATTGAGGAAATACAGCATAGTGGTTAAATCAAACCACTATAGTTTGGCCTTGGAAATTATTATCATTGGCTAGCTGTTTTCTTGCCTTTGTGACCCTAGAAAGCTATTCACCTCATTGTCTTTATTTACTCACCTGTAAAAAGTGTGCATAGGTATTCTCTTAAGTAAAAATAAATTGTTATTTTTAAAACCCCAGATAATAATTCCCCTGTGGATAATATATGAGGAATTTAAATTCTTAATACTTCTCTCTTTCTACTTACAATATGCCCCCTAAAGGGAGAGTAGACTGGGTTTGGGCAAATAGGGGAGGAGAAATCACTGTCATCTGGGGGAATGCCTTGACTGCATGATTACTCCCCTCCTATTCTCACTCTCCTATTAATTAAGTAGCTAATTAATTAATTAATTTGTTTCCTTATTTCTGTTGAGGAAGGGTAATGTTAACAAGACTCCCTGGTGAATCCTGTCTTCACTGAGGTGCTTTTCAATTTAAGGTTTCAGAAGAGAATTCTTGAGGAAAAGTCAGAATGAATAAATACAGCCTTCTCTCTTCTCTTCATTTCTAGGGATGAAGAGAGGTAAATATATAATCATTATACAAATTAGGCTTCAGTTTATGAGCAGTTTAAAATGACAATTAGAGCCAGAATGGTGTAGAGAAAAGGCCTCTGAACTTGGATTCAGAAGAACTTGGCCACATCACTCATTAACGTGTAGCCCCTTGGACAATTCATTTTACACCTCTGAGCGTCTCAATTTCTTTGTCTTTGTAGTGCGATATGTCCCTTATTTTATACCTCACAGGATTGTTATTGAAATCAAATAAAATCATATGTATAGAAGAATATACATACAGATATTAAATATATATGGAAAATCATAATACGGTGGTTTTCATAATATATCAATAGAAGTCGAGGACACTCAGGAGGAGTGTCAGGAGGCCAGCCAGATCTGTGCTTCCCCCTCTCCAAGACAGCAGCTCTACTTTTTTGTTTTGGGAGTTCGATTTATTTATTTTTAAATATTTTTAAAAAGGAAAATTGTAAGCTTAAATCATTCACTCAGTACTTACAGAAAACCCCCGTACCACTTGCCCCCATCCCCCAGCACCTAGGTACTGAATTTTGTCTTCTGATAAGACCAAAGAAATAGAAGGTGGCTAGAATAAACAACCTAAGGCTGGAACCTGGGCTGGACAATATATCTGTTTGAGCTGTGGGAACTGAGTTGTTCCCCTTGGGTCTGTATGCCTTTGTCTTGTCATTTGCTTTTTGAACAGATGATACCTTTTCCCCTCCTTTTAAAACCATGAGTCTAATCTCTTGACCCATTTCAGGAGGGAGCCCCTCCTTAATCTTGATATTCTAGTAAAAAAGGCATATCAAGAAAGCACGTAGCCCTAATTATAGGAGATGCATAGGGTTGCTGAATTTTTCTCTGACTTTCACCTTGTGGGTTAAATCACCAAATTTCAGGCTTGTTGCTGCAAGGATGGCTGAAATTAATAATTTTTTAAAAGTAGATTCCTTTCTGCTGTCCTTGGGTAAGGGGAAAGAATAAAGGGGTTCCCAGAAGCCACCTGTGATCCAAGGGTTTGCATTTTTTTTAACTTGGGGAAAGTTGTATAGTTCTCAGACTTTCAAGATATAGAAGACAGTGTGAAGAAGGGAAGGATGTTACAGACCCCTGTTCCAAGGCCTTCCCAATGTCTGTGGAGCTGTCCTCAGCCCTATCCCTCAATATTTGTTGATGCCAAAGACACAAACCCCATGGACTTGGGGCAACTAAGGCAACAGTACACTGAGCAATGAGGCCATGTTGATGGGGAAGTGAGCAGCATCATACCTGGTGTAGAAGCTGGCCCAGAGGAGAGATGCTGAGGGGCTTGTGAGAAAAGGAAAACCAGAGCGTATAGTCCATCTGTTCCCTGTGTGGCAGTAGCTGAGCCTTTCCTTGGTCAGGGGTCTCAAAAGGTACCCCTTTCATCATATGCAGGAAGACATGTATTACCGAGTTATGGATGACATTGGTCAGAGTCCAGAAAACAGACATGTTGAAGAACGGGATGCTGAGTAGGACCACAAGCAACAGTCCTACCAAGTGACATAGGCCAGCCTGATGCCCCAGCTTGTCTGCATTGCTTCACTATATGCCATCCCCACTTTCGTCCTGCCAGCTTCAGAAGCCCGTTGGCTAGGGGCGCTGTGCTCACTTCCACACCTGTGGTCTCCAGCAATAGCTCTACTTTTCTCTATTTCATATGCTGTTGACACATAAGATTTGATTTCATTGATTTTAAAGGTTCTGCTAAGGGCAGAGTTTGAAACATACATGCAAGAGATATGTACTCTTTAATCATGGTATTATCAACTGCATTGTGTTTAACACTGTGTAGAAAGCTTTGAAAACATCAAAGATATAGCTAAGGATGTTATTGTGAGGTAGACAGGTGACCATATTTTAATACCTTTCAAAATTTTTGGATTCACTGTACTAGTTTAAACTTTTTAAGTTTACTCTATTAAAAATTATTGATGGCTCCAAAGAGCTTATCTAGAAAATTCCAGAAAACACAAGAATGCACAAGCACACATTCCATTAGTCATTAGTCGCCAGAATGATGATGTCACTGCATGTAATGTAGCCTCTGGAAAGTCCACTGAACAATTATGAGAGAATGAAAGTGAAAAAACAAACACTGTCTTAGTATTATTATGAAAATAAGTTTGACCTCAAGAACCTCAGAACCCCCCTGGGAAACTGAGGCCAGACTTCGAGAACCACTGACCTATTATTTTGATGGAAACACTAAGGTACTGAATTATACATTAAGTCAGGTATGTATTTTTTTCCCCTCTCTGCTTCAGGCTCAAAGGAAATTGGAATGATGAATGAGATTTACTTCAAGGAGATTTCATAAAATGTTTTCAGTAATATCTATGTCTTAAGAACCCTAAAAATGTTATGTTGGGTTTCTTTCATTGAAGCATAACAGCTACCCTATTCTCCCTTGAAGTAAAAAGCAATCACAAATTTCAGTCAAGATGGAATTTAGACCTCTTGTTTATCCATTTACAAAGTGTTTGGATTGGTTTACTTTTTTGGTTTTAATTTAGGTCTATGTATTCTGGAAAATGAGTCTTCTCTTAGTTAATAAAGTGACTTTTAAGAACAATGAGGCATTGGGCATCACCTCACCGGTGGATGTATACACCTTCCTTTAACAAAGTGGCTCCATTCTAAGTAATCCTATGACAAAGCATTGTAGTACAGTACTTGAGTTCTTTAAACAGCTCATTATAATGCTTACTTAACATTTCAATGTTACATTTTAATTGATCACAATTGGCTCTTTTTGTCTTTAAAATTTATTTAAAAAGTTATCTGCCCATTTATAAGCAGAGAGGAAAGCTTGTCAGCTCCCAAATGTAGTTTCTCTTTAAGGACATCTGTAGCCTGAATAGTTTTAGACCCTCCCAACAGGTCTCCTCTCAACTGCTCCCTGTTTTTACATCTCTCAAGAGGGGTTAATTCTTTACAGCTGTATCCTGCCTTCCAAGACTCTCACATGTGCAAATTATTAATCTTTTTCTATTGCTACAGTAACTCCCTAGGCCATAAACACCCTCTACCTAAAATTGGCCCTTTTCCAAGAAAAACTTTGGTGTTCTTTCCCTGAAAGGATAATTTGACCTCCTTCAGTTTACATTGTTATTTAGAACAATTGTCAAGATATTGAAATAGAAGCTTACTTCCAAATAATTATTTAGAAATAGAAATTTAATCTGTAAATTTAAATCTCTATTCACTGTTGTATATTTTGAGCCTGAATTTTACATTCCATTTATTTAAAAAATCAGGCTGCTTTTAATTGCTGAGAGTATGTTTTTCAATATTTTTTTATTGATAGATATTGGTAGATATTGTGCTAAATATATCACATAGGTGTGTGCGTGTGTTTTTTTTTAATAGAAGAAAACGGCATGTAGCCTTCCCTTCAGTGTAAGGAAATTTTATTTTCCCAAACGTGACTTGCATGCATTTCTATATCATGCGTGGTTTGGGATATAAACACATTTGTAAGAAAGAAAACAATTAAACTTAGGATATTATGATGAGATCATTTATATTCCTCTACATATATGTTGACCAATCATAGCCTAGCTTCTCAATTTAATATGAAATATACTTAATTCTAGATTTCATATTCTTAAGGATTCATAAGATGACCACTGCTTAGCCATTTCTGTCTGCTTCTATAATCTACATTTTGATTTCCTCTCCATTCTTTAGCTACTGGTTGGATACTCTTATGACACCTCCAGCCTTCAAAATAAATCATTTATTTTAGAAGTTAGATATGTCATAATAAAGCACTATTCAGGAATTGCATTTCTCAGTGATTACATGCCTCTAGTGGTGTTCCCAGGCACAAGGCAGAAGGGCCAGTGATTTTTACCACCTGACAAGTGCAATAATCCCCCCAGAACTGCAAGGCCTGAAGCATCTTATTGCTGTTATGAAACAGAATTTATAAATAAAAATAAGGAAAACAGCCAGAGCTATGTGCTTCCTGGGCTTTACTGACATTGATATGACAGCCAATCAGAAATTTCCATTTATGCCAAGATTGCCAAACCAATAATTTTAGCAATAAAGCCCATCCTAAGAAATATTAAAATGTTTTGCCTCTAATATTTATTTAAACACAAAACAAGTTTAAAGGTAAGTTCATTATAATTTAGACATACAATCATTTTAACATATACAGAAAACCTCCCTGTAGACCAATTAAAAGGAGCTTCCAAACAATACTGACTCTTAAATCACATAATATTATAACTCAAGCAAGTTACAATTCAACATTTTTAGATAAGCTGTGTAATAGAAAGAAAAAAAAGGATTAGGATAATAATGACATTTGAATTGCATTTTGTATTATTTCAAATGCATTTTAACAGGCTTTGTGACTGAAAGAGGGAATAAGAATGCAGAAGGGACCAACTTGTGTAGATTATTTTTTCATTACATGCATTATTCCAGTTTTAAAATGTCAGTTGCTTGTCATGTTAACTAAGAATGCATTCACTATTGTACATATCTAAAGCTGGAGTTAAACTGAGAATTTTGTGAAGGACAGATACAAAGAAGTGATTTTTTCTTCTCTCTGTATATAAAAATAGAACTTTCAGAAATGTCATGGCTGACACATTTAGCTGCTGGACATTGAAAATCCTCTTTCTGACTCACAACCTGTGACTGGAACTCTGTCAGAGTAATCAAGAGATGTTACACTGTAGAGCACAACCGGTAGGGAAGGCTTTGCTATTTGGCCTTGTTTTTAAAGCAAAAGAGATTTAAATTTGGATCATAACATAAATAAATATTGTTCATACTCCTCATCTTTAAAATACAGAAGAGAATTAATTGTGTAAGGTCTTTGCGCAGCTTATTATCTAATTTAACTAGCATTTTATGAGCATGTGGGCTACTGAAACAATATAATATGCTAAGAGATTTACATGACTGAATAAATGCCTACTGGATGCTGGATTACTTTTCTGAGATTCTGTTGCAATTAATGATGACCATGTCAACAAAGGTGAACAGAATACAGTGAACCTTTAAATGACACAACCCGACTTCAGAAATTTAAATTTTAATTCTTAGGTAATATTTGCCTCCTTTTGATCTTGTATGTAAGTGATTAGAGTACCTCTTTTTCAAAAAAGATCAAGGGAATTGTGGTGCACATAATATTATGCCCCAGAACTCTTAAAAATTCAGAAAAGCTGGACATTCAGAGTTTTATTTTGTGTGCAAATGTTTCCACCAGTGCATACTTTAAGATTTTGTCATAATTGTCAATTTAGTGGAAAAGGGATTTGATTGAATGGACATTAATATGAACATTCATGAAATGGATAAAATCAAACTGAGGTAAGTTCGTGGTAAGTGCTCAATTCTTCCCAGTTCTTAAAATTACCTTAAGGTGTATCTTGTTGACTTTCTTTCACCTTTTGGAGATAGCAATATCTAAACTTTTTGAAGTGAATGAATGACCTTAAGATATTTAGCTGATTATGAGGATGTAGCTGATTATAAAAGTACTACTATCATTTACAGTAAGATATTTCAATTGGTAATTGATTTAGGCTTCAAGTTTTATATATTTACACCTGTCAGAGAGGGTATCTTTAATGAAACTGAGGAACCTTCTCATATTCATGCAGATGAAAAGAAGGTATGTTCATTCTCCCCCACGTCCAAGTCTCTCAGTTCTGGTTGACTATAGGGCAAGCTAGGAAGTAAAAGTTTTTCTGGTCATATGATGGCTTTAGAGTTAGGTGAAAATTATGCCTCTGACAGTTACTAGCAGTGTGTCTGTGGACAACTTATTGAATCTTTCTGAGCCTAAATTTTCTCATCCTTATAATGGGCATGATACTTAGCAACTCATAAGTTATGAGGTCTAATGAATCAGGTAATGACATGAAGAAACTAGCACAATATCTGGCATCAAATAGTTACTTAGTAAAATGAATTACTCTTTCCTTCCTCAAGTCCATTTAAAAATTTGTTTTGCCCTTCCTTGTCCAAATTCTAAGTGCCTTATTTTTCCTATACCCACATTTCCCAGAGATTTTATGGTTTGCCCCGTTAGTCCAAGTTCATTCAAATAAGCCATATCTCATACTCCAATTTTCCTTGAATGTATCTGTCTACCAGAGCATAACTATTCTCCTACCATCCTCTCTGATTTTAATCTTTTTTTAAATAGAAGCATACCATTCTAGGGGCTAACAGGTTAATGCATTATTATAAACTTGTAGAGTTACAGGCTCTTAGAACTTGAAGGGACTTGCTGGGTGAGTGTGCATACTCAAGAGTGAAGAATGGAACTGAAATGAACTAGAGGGAGCATGCATCTGCAGAGGGCACTTGTGGTGAAGCTGAAGCTCAGTATTGCCAAGTAGAAATTAGGGCCCTGTGTCAGGCCAGATATTTGGGTATTTCAAGAAAAAGAAAAAGAAATCCAGATTTTTATGTAAAGTATTTCAGTTAAAAAATTTGTTTTGTTTGAAAACCTGGTCTAAATAAAATATATCTGCTGGCCATATCTAGACAACAGGTTACCATTTCAGAACTTCCCATAGATCATTTGATGCGAATAAGCTCATGATACGAAGAAGACATTGAAGCCCAGAAAGCCAAATAATTTTCCCAAGGTTAGTTATTGGCAAAACAAGGAGTACACCCGAGGACTCCAGACCCATGGTTTAAGAATGCCACCTTTGGCCACTTCTGCCTCTTCATTCCTCTTAACAAAATATGATGTTTTGGAAGTGTTTTATTTTCTTCAGGTCAAAGATATAATATTAGGTCATTAAATATGAAATGTCCAATTT